>JBBULP010000512.1:0-32322 GCA_038048775.1 Picocystis salinarum | reverse complement strand
ACGCATTGTCAAAGGCCAGTCATTCCGACTTTTGTTTCATGGTGGAGAGTTGCTTGGCTCATGCGGACTACGCAGTGGAGCGCTTGGAAGCGGAGGGCTTGCAGGCCTGGAGGCACCCCTACTCCCCTATTGTGGTGTTCAAGCCACAGCCACCTGTTGAGCTACTATCCCGATGGCAGTTAGCACCGCATGGGGAAATGGCCCACATCATCACTATGCCGCATGTCACATGTGAACTGATTGACAAAATTGCCAATGATTTAGGGCACTGGGTCAAGACTGGCAAAATTAAACCCATGGCCAGTGATTTCCAGGATGGTCTACCTCCTAGCATTCCGCGGCTTAAAAGGGACGAGCGCTGGGATTATGAACCAATGCATGAGTTTGCCATAATTGCTGGAAATTCAAAGGATGACGTTGTCAATGATGTGATTGATTTGCTTCAGAGGAATGGTCTTTGCATCTTACAATACAAGGCAACAAGCTTGGATAGCGGGTTTGTAATGTACCACTTTAGACTAGGCATTTTGCATGCAACGGAGTACGGGCATGCAGTGTCCTTGCTGACAAAACATGGCTATCATGTGTACACTGAAAACTGTATCCTGGTTACTGTTCCCAATGCAGCTGGTGCGCTTGCCACAATTGCCTCTGTGCTTCGTGATGAACAGGTCACAGTCCACAGCATCCAGGTTACACCGGGAGCCACCTACGAAGGTAGTGTGTACGGAAACATGCCAACTGACTCTGCAGTCTGCGCGGTAATGACCAGTCCAGATGACAAAGACAAGGCCATACAGACTCTTGCCAGCGCAGGGATGGGTATTGTAAATATTGGCGCCTCGCAACTGCAGAAGTTGAGGTCAGAAACACCAGTGATAAAGTGAGTGCTCAGTGATACATGTATGGATGTGAGTGCTATCCGATTGTGCTGATTGATTGAGCCCAAGCTTTCGATCCATTGTTTGGGCTTGCTTCAATGCCGAGTAGAGTAATGACCAATTCGTAGATGTTGGTGTCAAGGAAGGGTTCCACCACCGTTCCTCTTGTAAAAGAAGGTCCTCGTGCTATGAAAGTGGCCATCATATCTTGAATGGTGTTGTCCCAGCCGTGATTGCCCCTACAGTCACAGTCTTTATCGTATTTCTCCACTACATCCCGCGTGACCACTTGATAGCCCTCAGCCGGGAGAACAAGAAGTGGTGGGACCCTGGCACTCACATTGAACCACCCAAGATAAGCTGGAAAATTTTCTTTGGTGTATGCTTTAAAGGGAGCCCCTCTGCTGCTGGCATCCTCAAGTCTATCATGCCAGGCCTCCAAATCCCCCTTGGTTGGTGGGTCAAGCATCATAAAAGGTCCTTGGTCGCCGTCGATCCATTTCGAAATATCTTTCACTCCCGTGATGTCATCCACATAGATGAAGTGCCCTTTGCAGGTTGATGCCATGCCATGATCACTTACAATGACAATGTTCCATTCATCCAGAGACCCATGCTTCTCCAGCCCATCAATCACAATGCCCAAGTTCGAGTCTACTTCTTCAATCGCAGCCGTCATTTCTGGTGTGTTTGGTCCAAACATGTGTCCAACATCATCTGTTGTTTCTTGATAAAGAGCTAGGAAGTCTGGCAGTTGCTCTACCTGACTGGTGAGCCAGTCCAGGGCCATCCTAGCTCGCATGGTGTCATTCACCTGTCCATCATACGGTCTGCAACTATCAGGAGAACAGTTCCAACCATCAGTAGAAACGTCTGATCCTGGCCAGAACACAACTTTGGCCACTTTGCCTTGTCGTTGGGCAGTGGCCCAGACGGGATCCCCTTTCCATGCATTAGGATCTTCGTTGCTGGGCATGAAAGCTTTGGTGAAGTTGTCATACTTGAATCGATTGCCTACCACGCCGTGCCATGCAGGCAGCAATCCAGTCACCATGGACCAGTGGTTGGGAAACGTCTTGGAAGGGAACACCGGTTGCATCCATGCGGCTTTCGTTCCTTCTTCGGCTAGTCTCCGGATGTGTGGTGCTTTTGCATTGCTCCTCAGGACATAATCCCAGCGAAAGGCGTCCAAGGAGACCAGCAGCACGCGTGAGTTGGATTTCCTTTCCTTCTTCCCTTCTCTTCCCTCGTTATCTCCGGTGGAAAGCAACAGCACAAGCACGAACGTGGCAATCAGCAATGCACAGGCCGTGGTTGCTGCACAGGTTTGGAAGGTCCTTCTTGCTGCACTTTTCCTCTCTTCCGTCCTCTCTTCGTCCCATTCTCCTCCAGTGTGGGGGAGAAGAGCTTCGTGAGACCCTCCATCGCTCTCGGAGTGTCGAGACAGATCGCCTGCAGACTCGCATTGGAGCGCTTCCATCGTCGTCGAACGTTGCATTGTGCTTCTGCGTCTCAAGATCCTCGAATCCAGCCCAGGCCTCCAGATCAAACCGGATCAATACTGTGAAGTTGATACAGAGAAAACGGATCCGTTTGGATCAATGGGATGCTTGTGAACAAGCTGGGTTAACCTCGAAGGTGCCAGGCAGGCGAGAGGGCCGATCGGAGGTTAACTTCGGTTACATGGAACGTGTCGGAACTGGCGGGAGAGTCCAAGCCGAACAGGCATGGCTGCGAAGGAATGTGGACGATGAAGGTCGTGTTGCCGAGCTTGTTCGTGGCCACAAGGAGCCAAAGCAATCCCAATGTAGAAGTGGGAGGCGTTCCCAGAGGAATCAAGGCCTTGAGACCGTTGGAAGCCGGAGAAGTGGCGGTGCAAGTGCCCGTGAAGGAGGCCATGAACCTTGGTACCACCAGCACTGCTGCAGAAGCTGCCGTTGTGCTGCTGAGAGAAAAGTACAGGAAGAAAAGAAGAAGGTTCGACAACTACTTGAAGGATCTGCCGGAAGACATCGTCAACATCTACACCTGCACCGCCGAAGACTTGAAGTATCTGCCCACCGACGAGCTGAAGATCCTGGCCGAAACACGCATCAACTGGACCCAGCACGTGTTTCGAACACGAGCGAGACCGGCTCTCTTTGGAGGGAAACAGATCGACGAAGAAGAGTTCCGCTGGGCGACCGCCGTCGTGGCCAGCCGGACGCTTTCCATTGCAGCGCCCAACGGAGACGTCGTCAAGTACCTTATACCCTTCCTTGACATGGCCAACCACGATGAACGCTCGAGACACAAAGTGGTGCTCGCCGCTGATGGGAATGAATTTCGACTCATCTGTGGGGAAGCAGTGCCTTCAGGTGAAGAGATACGCATCAACTACGGGTCGCTGGCGATGGATGAAGCAGCCATGTACTACGGATTCATCCCGGATACGGCAAAGGAGAGGTTGTGTGCTGTCGATGCATTTGGCTGGACACCAGACGAGCAACCACCTTTTGGTCGTGCAACCTTACCCACCAATCGCAGTTTCTCCGCTGAATTGGACAGACTTGAGGCCCGGTTACTGGCAGCAAAGAACGAGTATCGACCGGTCCTCCCAAAGGATACAATGTCTCAGGCAGCTACGCTTTTTGGCACGCTCGCAAACGAAAGAATAAAGGCCTTAGAAAAAGCTGTGAAAAGCCTGAAATTAGCCATCGAGAAAACCGAACTGTAGGTGTAGAAATGGCTTTCAAATTCACTGCCGCTGCAAGGATACTTATGCCCTGCCGTGTATCCCAACCGCGGCATTTTTCTTCTGGAAGAGGTGTGTGAGGATCTTCACCTGTGCAAATGCAGCCAGCAAGATCATGGCGGCTTCCACCAGCGACCATCGTAGAGATCGTGCGAAGGTGGCTTCCACGGTGACCTTGTGCCTTGCATCCCTCTGCATGAGGAATCTTTGCTCTTGCATGATTCTGTACACCGACAGCTTCAGCCTTCTAATGCTTTGCATGAGTTCAGTGAAGTGATCGGTCTGTGCAAGTTTCTCTACTTCTGGAAGTTTGGCCTGTGCAGCAAGCTCCGACGAGCTGGGTTTCTCCAACTTTCCAAACACCTTTCCTGGCATTTTTTCGAGTTCAAGGGTCAAGAAGCTAAGCTCGAACAACAGGGAGGACTTGTACTTCATGATTCCTTCTCCCTTGGCGATAATAAAGCAGAATTGCCATGGTCCATCTGAGTTCGCGACGGGGATGGGTGCTTTGACGTCGAAATCACCCTCCGAGGCTTGTTCTTGGGTGTACACCACCTTGCTGAGCGGGTCCACCAGCTTCACGTTGACCACGCCCTTGTCCACTTCGGCTCCGTACGCGTTTTTGACGATGAATCCTCCCGAAGCCAAGACGTTGATTTGCGCGTTGCGGTCCTCGCGTCTCTCTGCACCTTCGGTGAGTGCTTCGATGGCATCTGCAGGCAGCCTCACTCCCACGCATTCTTCTCTTCCGTGGTAGATCCGAAACGTCAAGCTTTCCGATCGATCCACCATCAGGCACGCGACCACCAGGAGCGACAGCAGCGTCCGCACGTGCATCTTCATCTTCGTCCACCACGTCGCCGACGGATGCGACCGATCTTCGCCGACGATGAAGACGAAACGGTCCCAGCCACAAACACCGCCTGCACGAACGACAATCCACGACGAGGATACTCTCCATCTTGGGGTGCTCTCTGCGCAGGAAGGTTTACACGATCGGAGGATGCTCTGGTTTATCGCATCGGGTTCAGACCCGCGATGGCCGGGTTCCCACCAATCAACAATTCCTCGATTAATTCGGCATTTCGATCGGGAAACGTGCATCGGGACTTCGTCCCGTTTCCTCGGGGATTCGACCAGGTTTGAAAGGGGACGTCTTCGGGTTACCCTTCGGGTTCGACGGGTGGTGGGTGTGGGTGGGTGGGACCGAATCGAGCCACGTGATCGTGGTGCCAACCAAACGTCGCACTGTGCGCTGGGACATGGAGCGATGGCGGAGCTTCCCGTCCCTGCCGAAGGAACGGGAAAAGACGAATGGTTGCAGAGGATCGTGGAAGAGCTCCCGTGGCCTGCGCTGAAGCGGGTCGCGGACCATTACGAAAGGAAATGGTGGCAAGAGAGGTGTCCCACCGAAAGGCAAATCCAACAGGGGAACGTACGACCAGGGGATTACGTGTGCTGGCAAGACGAAGGCTACTTCTGCTTTCCCGCCAAAGTGTTCGCCGTCCATCGAGAATCGAACGAACGAGGCGAAGGACACTACGTTTACCACGTGGTGGCGCTCGTGCAGTGTCCACGACCGAAAGAAAAGGTAACCGTCGGAACTTGGTCCAGCAGTGTGTGTTGCCCAGCCAACGGTGTGCCTCAAACAGCGACCACCACCTTCATGGCCTGCCAAAGCAGCAGCGATTCCTTTCAAGACATGGAGCCTGCAGACATCAAGCAGATGCTAGACGATGCCATGCAAAGCATGTTCGCCACAGACTACTGCGAATGACCCTCCTGTCGGATCCAGGACAAACATGTGACGTCGAACGTCATTCGTGCAGCTCGGCAGCAGCACTACCGTCGTATGCACGTCTAGAAGCCCATGCAAAAAGGGCAATGGACCTCCCATAGGTCGTTGATTTCACACACGAAGCGAGAAGAAGACTCGGGTGTGGTGCAAGCAAGTCCAGGACACAAAACCGCGCTTCAGGTGTCCCGAATATTTCACCTCTCGGCCCGCCGGGCAGGATGGTGCACGAGAAGCGCTTCTTTGTAAACTTTTGCATAGCTGCTCCATTCACGACGTGCGCATCGTCCGTGCCACGCACTGTCCCAACCTACAGGTACTTCTTGAGCTCGTAACGTTGCGATGCCGTGCTTGGAACGCCAAGGAGAGCGCTTTCGAAGGTCCAGCCGGCACCTTTCTCGGCCTTGAAGGAGCAACGAAGTGAGCCGCGCTCCTCGACCGGAGTTGTGCATCGGCCTTTTCCGTCGTTCGAATTCATTTTCTTTCTTCTCGGTTCTTCTTGACCATGTCCATGATTTCGTCGCTGCTGGGCAAGCCTTCCGCTTCAGGCGGATACACCACGTACGACCTCTGTTGCGTTTGGCATGGCGACGTGCACGCGTCCGTCAGTCCTCCATGCTTTCGCGACAGAATTCACTTGGCCGCTGCTCGATTTCCTTCCATTCGCAGCTGGACGCACGTTCTTGATGATGGTGGCCAGGTTTTGCGGCGTGCCGGCGACGACCACGGTGAGGAACACCGGCAACGTCAGGTAACACGTGAACTTGAAGGCCTGGTGGAGCGCGTCGCAACCGTCAGCATCCGCGCACTCACGTCCAGGTCGGCGACTCTTGCGACCTACCTCCAACCAACGACGTGCCATGCTGCGATGAGACGATGGCGAAGGAATCCGCGCCCACTGCGCCTTGCAGTGACGTGTGCTTTCGCACCACGATTTTGGTGTCGACAATGCACCAATTGGGAAGAAGAGGATCATGCAGCTTCTCACGGTGTGTGCGTACGATGTAGCGGGCAATGGTGGATCGTGGATCCACATCGTGTTCATTCGACCTCCTTGTTCGAAACGTGGCACGTAGAGGGAAATGCGTGCACGATGCAACGCGGATGCATGACGGTAGAAATCATGGTGGTACGCTCATGGCACGACATGTTCATGCACAGGTTGAAACCTTCCACACATGACCAAGCAAACAATAATCGTTACGAGCCGTCAAATGTTCCGATTCGACGCTTCTCAACAATTTTGTGGGCTTGTTGTCGAAAAATGCGAGGATGGATAAAGCAACATGATGGTTGTCTCACGAGTGTCCACGGAGAAGAATCGTGTGTGCATGCTTTCATCCCACAAAATGGGCCTTCTCCATGCATTGCGCATCTGCCAACGCCGTGAATAAATACACGCTATGTGGTTGTTATGGAAGGATCCACGTGGATCTATCTCAAACACCACGTTCGACCTTCGTATTTAAAGCAAAGGTTCTAAACAAGTCGACTCGATGGGCTTTCCAAAGCCGACTTTCGAGAGCGCCACTATCCTCTGGTATCATTTGCTCTATTGTGACGGAGAGAGTCTTTTCCGACACAGAAGATGATCCACCCATGGCACATAGCGTTCCACCATCCGAGCAGAAGCAGGGCGTTTTTTCCACCTTGACCTTTTCTAGCTCGACACATGGCATTTGGTCTTCTTCTACTCTTACCGCTGTCACGTAGGGTGCATTCGCTAGTCCATTCGAAAGAACTTGATGCGCAGTTTCGCGGAGGACGTGTTGTTGTTGTTGGAAGCATCTCAACTTCTCGTCTTGGCCATCCTCCCAATGGGATCGGTCCAACGGTGCGATGGGATCGAAACCGAAAGATTGAAAGGGACCTTCGTCCAATAGAACCGGGATGAAGTCGGGTTCGAACCCAGAGGGGCTCCCTTTGGGTGAAGCAGAAGTGCATCGACGTCGCCGACACCGCCGACGCCGCTCGACGTGGTGATGGCGCCACGTTGCGCGCGTTGTACGTCCGCACCTGCTTCGCTGCGTCGTCCCAGGGACGGGTCGAGGATCTGCAGGAACTGCTTCTACCACTGCTTCGAAGAAGAAGTGCACGAAACCGTGGTCCGAGAGAAACTGTTCCAACCCGGGGAACGTGTGGCACTGGCTGCTTCTGGTGGAAAGGATTCCACAGTGCTTGCACATGTGATGAATTTGCTCAATCAAAGGCATGGATATGGACTCGATCTATTCTTGCTTTCCGTAGACGAAGGAATTGCTGGGTATCGAGACGATTCGTTGGAAACCGTCCACAGGAACCAAGAACAGTATGGGATCCCGCTGAAAGTGGTGTCCTATCAACAACTCTACGGTTGGACCATGGATCAAATCGTCAAAGCTGTGGGAAGAAAAAATAATTGCACCTTTTGTGGGGTCTTTCGTAGGCAAGCGCTGGATCGGGGAGCACATCAGCTGGGAGCACACAAGATTGCGACGGGACACAATGCGGACGACGTAGCCGAAACCGTGCTGCTTAACATCGTGCGTGGGGATGTGGCTCGGCTTAGTCGCTGCACGGCAATTACCACTGGTGAAGGAAGTAAACTACCACGATGTAAGCCCTTCAAGTACACCTATGAGAAGGAAATCGTCATGTATGCATACTTCAAGAAACTTGACTACTTTTCCACCGAATGCACCTACTCCCCTAATGCATACAGGGGATTCGCAAGGGAATTCGTCAAGGATTTAGAACGTGCCAGGCCAGAAAGTATCCTGGACATCATTCGTTCAGGAGAAGAATTCCGTTTCCTGGAGGGCACAAAGATGCCCCAGCAAGGGGAATGCGAGCGCTGTGGGTACATTTCCAGCCAAAAGCTCTGCAAGGCATGTGTCTTATTGGAAGGGCTGAATAAAGGGTTGCCAAAAGCTGGCATTGCAAGGAATAATGGTTTCTCAAATGCAATCAATACGCAGAGTGGGAGAGCGAGGACGCAGCGTGCAGCTGTGACCATTCAATATGAATAAAAGGAAGGTCAACCGCATCAATTACCTTATTCTTACATGGACATCAGGGAGCTGCTCGTCGATATCGTTGCCTCCGCCATCTGTGCAACCCACTGAGAAAGTCACAAAACGCTGGTTTTGCGGCACCTTTGTCATGGAGATCTTCTCAATCAGGTCAATGAGTGTCCAGTGGAGTCTTTCCTCCATCTTCTTCTTATTCAGGAAAGATGCATACAGTAAGCTCTTTCCGTAGGAAAGCATCTCAATCTCGAGCCCCTCTTGCGCCTCAAATGTTTTCAAGAAATTCTGCAGCGTCATATCGGTCCCGTCAATGTCAAACTTGCTCCAGATGCTCCACACATATGGCTTGCCAAAGCTTGTAGGAACAGAGTTGACCTTTGCTGCAACGGGCTCTGCTGAGACCAATAAGGAGTTGGCGAGGTTGAAAAAAGTGTTTTGGTAGAGGTGAAGCGGTGAGGCGGCCTTGATCTTGTATAGCTCAAGGCAAAGTAGAGCAGCTGCCGTAGCAGCAGTGGTTTCCAAACTGGGAAGGGCCCCCTGTGCGATCATGAGTATGTCTGCCTTGCTCGGAGGATATATGTCATAATTGTCTGCACGCAACTGCGATGCGCTCTCTACAAAAGCAAACGCTGCATTTCCATCCACAGGTTCACATTCACATTCAAAATCAATGCATTTCAATCGATAACCAGCCATCTCAGAAGCCTTCGGTATATCGGTCAGGAGTTTGTCAATGTCGTCCTGTTTCAGAGCACTGGATGTTGAAGTCCTATCCTTGTCACTTACTGAAATCCTCACACCTTCTTGTGGAGTGAAGGGAGGAACATAGAAACTCTCCAAAACTTCATGGTAGAGCTTCATGTCAGTTGATCCATTCAGCCCATATACACTTGCTTGCAGATTGGCAGCAGACACAAGAAAGCGGGCGTGAGTTCCATTTGACATGTTGAAAGAAATTGGGTGAGGTGCCCGTTTGCTGCCAGACCAAAACCTGGCACCTGTGCTGGTTTCCATGCTTTCAGGAAAGTTGTGCAGCAGCTGCTGAATGTGATTGTTGAATCTTTCTTCAAACAGTAGCCTTGCCCACCGAATGCAGTCTTGAAACGACAGAGGGCGAGAAGTCTTCAGGGTGCTTGCAATGCTTTTGAGTGTTTCAATGTAGGATACACGGTTTTTGGATGCCTTTTCTAGGAAATCCTTCTTGGTCAGGTATTCGTTTGCATTGTGAGGATTATTGAAGTAGGTGTTGTCAAATACTTCCCTGGCCCAAAGAACAGTGTGCCGTGTCATGTAGGGGAAGTTTGCCAGGGTGCAGCTTGGGGCGCCTGCTGGAGGTGGATCCCTTGTGGATGCCCACTGCACACTTTGATGGGGAATGACACCTTGGACACTCCCTTTCGTTCCTGAAACGCCTGCATCCAGAAAGGTTTTCTGCCGCTGAACTGAGCACTCGTCCAAGAGCAATCGGGTTGGTACAGTGTCTACCGCACAGCAGATAACATCGATACTGTCCCAGAACAAGTCATGGAAAGTTTCCGAATTGTTTTGAAAATCACAGTGCAAGCCATGGATGCTGGTTTGTGGTTTCAAACGACTCACTGCAAAAGATGCAGCGTGAACTTTAGGAGTGCCCAAATCCCCCGCGGTGAACAGCCCACCCCTTGCAGTGTCAAATGGCTTGACTGCCTTGCTATCTGCTATTGTGATGCTACCATTGTGCTTTTGTAACCCCACCCCCATCTGCGCGCAAAGACGAAGAATATTGCAACCCACACCTCCAAGACCGACGATGAAAGGACGAAGTTGAGAAAGTTCCGTTGCTAGTGGACCCCTTCCATATGCTGTTGACTGGGAATTCTGCAGACCTGCACTGGACACTTGGGTGGTGTCTTCCTTTTCATGGGCGGCATGGAAAAGCTCCAGTACATCAAAGTAGAACCATCCGGCCAGCGGGCAAGAGACCCTTGTGCAGGCTATGATGACTTGGTGGGCAGCCACACTCCCAACCACTGCGTTTACTGGTGGTAGGGACTTTGCAAAGCCAGACAACATTGCCTTTTGAAGCAAGAGAGCAGCAGGGTCGCCATTCTCCACCTTGGAGGAAAAGCTTGGATTGATGCTGGCCAAGTTCTTCTGTACCTCCTTTGCATGCAAGAAAGTTGCTGCACCTAGATTGGATTGGGAGCTACCTTTGGATGCCTGTGTTATACTGCGGAAGAACGCGTGCATGTCATACATTTTGCTCTGATCCTTTGCCTGCGCAAGGGGGAACGTTGGATTTTCTAGCGCTTCAGTGAGAGTTTGCGTGCAGAGAACACGACTTCTTCTTTCTGGTACAATGTATCCACCTCCTTTGTACATGGGTGCCTCTTTTAAATCTAACCCATCCACAATAAAGGAGTTCGAGCCTGTCACAGTGATTTGATGAACCTTTCCTGTGCACAGGCCTTCCATACCCTTGACACCCCAGAATCGCACCTGATCCCCGGTCACCAACGCAGGCTTTTGCTCTTCGATGATGGTAACTGCGGCTGGGTTTTCTTGCGTGATTGTTTCAATGGCATATGTCCCCGATTTCTCGTCTTCGCTTTCGAAGAACTCGACTTGTTGGCCTGCATCAGCAAAAACTCGTCCACATACCCCCAGCACTGCAGCGTGGACGAACGGCACGTGCGTTTGCCTGCACATTTGGCTGAGGTGCACCAATTCTGCTTCTGAGCAGCTGGTGGACACGACCACATCCACGTGTCGTAGCATCGCCTCTTTCGGCTTTCCTTCCACCACTTCGACGGCCACCGATTCGCTCAAGGACGCCAGTGCCCGAAACATGGCTTGCACTTTCGGTGTGCCTTCGTCGCCTGGCTTGAGTAGCGGATGTGCATCGATTTCCGATCCATCGACGGCGTTTCCTTCGCCACAGAGGCACAGCTTCTTCACTCCAGAGATCGCTAGTGCACGGCACACCTCTCCAGCCACGTTGCATGTGCCTGAAGCAGTTCCTTTCCTCGTCAGCTCACTGTCGCCACGTCGCAGCACCTGCGTCGTCGCGTCTCGCGCACGAAGACGCACCGGAGACGAGCACGGTGCTGTTCGCCAGCTTCTCCTGTCCTTGTTCGCCCAAGCAGAGCGCTTGACGTGCGAATTTCGCGTGCACGTCCATCTCGTCCTCGTGTGTGTGTTGGTTTCGATGCACCAATGGAGTGGATGAAGATCCACACAGAACGAGGCAGGACGAGCTTGGACGTCATCCACCACCAGCAGCAACAAGCTGGAAGGGATGCCACGATGTCAAAGATCAATGGCATGAGACGAAAGGCGACGAGGAAGATTGCCAAGGTGTGGACGGAGAGGAGAGGTGCGGTGAACAACACGACGGCAACTTGCGTGGCATGGAGAGACGAACCGACCGCGATGGCTTGTGTGTAGAACGCACAACTAAATTGGAACTGCATTCTTGCGTGTGTGCGACGTCTCATGTGCATTCGAAATTTGAAAGAAATGTAAATTCTTGCACGTTCGTGCTGGATAGCCCAAATTACCTGGTATGGCGCAAAACTTGCAAACAAAACGATTCTAGTTTTCGTTCAATTGGCAAGACACCTTCCCAAAACTGCATCAAAAATACAAGTGATCTTTGACGATGTATGGGTTTTTTCGTGGGCTTAGCCGCATGCTTTTCATAAGATCGAGTGCATGCGTTGCTTTTCATCGAAGTCAAGAGACCCAACGTTCACTTATTTCAAACATCAATCGTATGTTTTCCTTTGCCTCGATTCCCTTTCAAGTCTAGCGCACCTCGAGAATGAGTGATTGTTCCGTCGGTTGGTAAGATGTCCTCCATCTTAAACTTCCCTTTCCACAAAAGGCGGTCTTCCATCTTGACTTCGAGACCATGACGGGAAATCGCAACGGATGATGAACCTTCGAAGAATTTTTGCAAGCACCTTGCAAGTATGCAAATCTGTGTTGGCGCGTGTGAAAAGAGCATCGTCTTGACCCAATGTTGTTTCTCGTTGAGATCTTGACCATGTTATTAATCATGCAAGACAAAGTGGATGAAAGAACATGTTGTCAACGTTTGTGATGGAACTCTTTTGCGCACCTTTGGCTCGGTTGCGGGGCATTTCTACCCGAATTTGGGCACGTGTGTTGGTAGTAATGGTGATTCTTTTGCTATCGGATATGGTGTGGTCCGAAAGAGGCAACCACGCGTACAAGGACACACACCATGTCAATCGAACAAGCTCAACACAAATGATGTTCAAATGCCCATCTTTGACGACAATCAAAGAAGCACGTTAGTGGAGAGTTGAATGGTGGTCCATCTAGCCCAAAGGGACACGCACCTCTCGATTCAATCAATGAGATGGAGTATACAAGCGTTCGTGATTGGCTCCTTCCATGCGATCATGTATTTTCACGAATTGGCTTTCTCACATCGTTCGGATTACTTTGCCTCATTTCGCGTGTCATCCTTCTTCGAAGCTCTATTGGATGAGGAAATGCCTTCGAACTCACCGAAGCAAATCTGTACGTTCGTAACTTCACGGATTCGTCCTCGGCTTCCTCGTCGCCCCCACGGGTTCGTTCCACATCGCAACAGCTAGTGCTTTCTTGTACGAGCCCACGACAGCCGATGCCAGGCTGGCAAACCACAGGCTCGCCACGGGTGTGTTCGGTTCCACTCGTTCTTTCGAAACCGGATGGAAACGGGTCTGTGGAAAGAGGAAGAGAAGATATTCTCTCTTCCGTCTGAGGATCGTGTCTTCCCCCGACCCTGAAGACGTCTGGAGACGCCCCACTGGGGTCGGGGCACATCGAGGCCCGCAGATCCCCTCTGCAGCAACGGTCCACGATACCAGAAACGAAACCGACAATGTAGATAAAAACTTGCGTTGAGGTTGCATGTGGTGCAGAGGATAGGTCGCGGTGGACGCATCTGACGGTGGTTGTTCGTCAGGGTCGGACGCAGATCACACTGTACGACGATCCACGCGTGCACGAACTGCACGAACGGCGCGTAGTTCACCCTTACGAGGCAGGCAAAGTCACGTAGAGGATGGCGGAAGAAGAAGTCAAACCAGAGGTGAAGGAGGAAGGAACCAGCAAGGAGGAGGAGACGAAAGTGGAAAGCAAAGAAGAGACGGGAACGAAGGCTCAACTGCCGCCCACGTCCAGCCAACGCGACGATCAGGTTTACATCGAATCCGCCAAGTGCCTTGCGTACAGCTGTCCAAAAACCGATGAGCTGTTCTCCTGCCTTCCAGGCATCGGGATGGCATACCAGGAGGCCCTGGATTGGTTGGTGGCATTGAAAGACACCGAAGATTCAGGTAGCAAGGATTGGAGCAAGGGTTGGTTTGAAGATTGCAGCTTAGGGCTGGTCTTGATGGTGTGTTGCTGTCCTTGCATCATCAACTCTAGGAATATGGCTGCCGTGACTGGAGAATCCTGTGAGAAAATCTGCTGCTGGACATGGCTCACATGCTGCTGCGCTTGCTGCTACATTGGTAGCCAACGCACTGTAGTCCGTGACAAGTACGACATCAAAGGAGCACGCTGGAAAGACTGCCTTTTCACTTGCTTCTTGATCTGGTGCATCATGGCACAGGAATCAAAAGAAGTGTACCAGCAGGTCCCTGGGTACTACATCCCTCTGTCTCCTATGACAGATGCGCCAAAGACGGAGGATATGTCCAAGGAGTAAAACCTTGACTCCTTCCCATGGAAAGCCACGGAACATTTTCTGTGGTAAGTTCGTGTCATCCTGATTTACTGTTGTTCTTAGATGCAAAGTGTTCTCCAGAGAATGCCATCCTACCCTTCGTTTTACCTTGAAATATGGTCGAACCTTCCCATACCTTGTTTGTGGGAACAGCGAACGCACTTGCCATCCGACCGCACTACGAGCATCGTGTTTGTTTCGGCGACGCGCCTTGCAGTTGGTCCAACCTGACGCATCTCAGCGTCTTGTTGTGTGGAAGATGATGCGTGGCCATCGCAAGACGACGTTCGGACGTCGTGCTTTACATTCGCACGGTTCGACGAGGCGGAACAGCCGCTTTGGCACAGGCAGAGTACGAGCAGAGAAGTTGGAGAGCGCCACCAGCATCGACAGGCGCATCGAGGAGCTTCGTCAGCTCACTTCAGGGACGGGAAATGGAACGCAATGCACGCCAGAACGAAGAGCGACCGTCGAAGCGTTGGTGCAGGAGCTGGAGCGGTCGAATTCCAATCTGCAACCTGCGAGGCTTCCTCTCCGAAACACATCGTGGACGCTGTTGTACAGCAACACGAGCGGAAACAGCTCGGGAAAGCTAGGTCCTTTCGTAGGACGTGTGACGCAGGAATTCGACGAACACGACGGCTTTGCCAACACAGTGGACTTGGGCGTGCTCAAGGTGACGTTGAACGCCAGGTACGAGACGAAGAACGATCAGATCATCGTGGTTCGCTTCCGAAACACCGAGCTGTGCGTGTTTGGCTTCAAGCTCTTCAGCAAAGCATTTGAAAGGACGGCGGTGGGCTCGTGGAAAGTCACGTACGCTTCGTCGGATCTGCGCATCCTGTACTCCAACCAAGACAATTTGTTCGTACTCGCGAGGTCTTGAACATGGGAGGAACCAACCTCGAGAGAAAAAAAGACGGCTGCGCCCATGGCGTTGCTGCGAAGGTTCGATACATTGGATTACGCTTGTGGCGTGTACAAGCCGGTGTCGACGAGTGCCCTTTGCTTGGCCCTCGCCAGACGTGACTTACGCCTGGAAGCCGTGTTGAGGTGCAGGATTCCCTTGACGACGCACTTGTCGATCTCCTTGTAAGCTTCGGAGATGAGCTGATCGACCGGTGACAGTTCGTCGGCGCTGGGCGTGGGCGATGCCTTCCACGCGTCCAACGCTTTCATGGCCTTCTTCATGCGTGTAGCGACGGCGGACTTGTGGCTCTTATTGTACAGCCTCCTCTTGGCATTCTGCTTGGTGCGTTTCAAGCTGTTTTGCTTGGCCACCACTTCGAAGTTGCTACCAAACACCGCAGGTCTCGATGCCGAAACAGCTGCACACGTTCGTTCCCGAGCCAGGGCCACGTCAGCCATCGCGTTCCGCCTCGCTTGTCATCGTTCCTCCAGGCGCGCACGACGGACGTGCAGCTCCTTTCCTTCTCGCCTGTTCCTTCTCCTTCCCTCGCATCCGCTCCTTTCCTCTTGTGCACGCACGCCTGCACCGTCCCACGTGGGTTTCGTGCCCTCCTTATCCGTCCACGTGCCACGTCCGCCGCCCTTCCTTCGCCGCGTCCCACGCCTTCGTCCCTTCCTCCATTCCGCAGACGCACCTCCCAGCCTCGTTCCCGCAAGGTGCACCCTGCTTCCGACCGCACGCGGCGCGTCTTTGCGCAACGTGAGCTGCTGCATCTGCGTCGCAAGCGTGGCCATCGCGCCTGCGCCGCCGTGAACCTCTCACGTCGTCCGATCTCCACGTCCACTTAACTCGTGCTTAATTCCAACCGGACGCACCCGTCCCCTTCTCCGAAAAGGAAGGTGGACGAAGCGTCCGAGGACACCAACGTGGACGTGGCGATGGAAACGAAGACGATGCGATGCAGGATAAGAGGTGTGTGGAAGGTGGAGCGTGCCGCGAGGTCGTGCGATGGCACGTCGCGCACGCGTTGGTCTTCGTCTTGGGACGGGCGAGAGAATCAACGAGGGGATGCTGTACAAATCGCTCGAATCTTTCAGGATAGCGAAGAAGGTCAAATGAAACCGTCCACAAGGTGAAAAGGTCCAATAGAGGTCCACGCACGTCCTTCATTGCGTTTGCTTTCCAGGAAGAACTTGTACTTCCATCTCACTATGGATCGTCCTCTCCGTTCCATCGCACCTCAGTGGCTTGACTCTGTGTAACATCAATAAAAACGATGACCAACCGCTTCCTTTTCTGGATCGCTCACGAGTGAAAAAGGCGAGACAGAGGATGAGAAGAGGAAGAGAGGCGGTGAGATTGGATGCAACGCCGTGAGCCGTCGTGCAATGCACCCATACGTGTCCATGGGATGCAATCGCACCTCACGCACTTCCTCCGTCGATGCCGTGCATGTCTTAGAATTGAGCACGCAAACGAGGATGCTTCGATGTGATGCATTTCTCTCGCTATTGATACACTGCGCCAAGGCCCGTATCTTTGAAGCCATGGAACGCACGAATACACGTCGCGATGTCGCACCTTGTCCACGGATTCACGACCCTTCCATCGTTGCGCTCACGCACAACATGAGACGGACTGTTGCGATTCGATACAAACCAGGCGTGGGAGACGGACGGATGGAACGAACCGCAGGATAACAAGTGTGGGAACAAAAAGGGGCTTGTGGATCTTTCAAGAATGCTGGACATACGGTTCACGCTGATGTGGCGTCAACGTATGCCACTGTTGGCCGCACATGCGACTGAGATCCGCGAAACTGGCCGCGGGATGGGTCCGCTTCAAGCGAGGCATCTCCACCTGTCGACGAACGAAAAAACAGGCGCGAATGCATCGCGAATGTGGACGAACAAACGAACGACGTCCCAAGGGACGAGACGAACGACGAAGCCAGGTCAGCCAGGACGTTCGCAGCGGTGCATATCGGTGCGTTTCGTTCGTCGACGGGAACGCTCGCCCACCTTGACGAAGTTGGCGTAGGGGCTTGGTTTCCGCTTGGGATGTGCTGCGAACCACGCTGCAGCTTGTTTCTCCCATCCGACGCGAGCCAGGTGTGTGTACCGTTCTTTCTCTTCCCTACCCATCTTCCTCCACAGCTCTCCCAATCGAGCTGCCGTCTGTTGGAAGTCGTCCAGCGGATGTTGCCTCCGCACGAGATGGAAGCGATCCTTGACGAACAACGCATACGGCTTGGGCGTCGTCGGCGGTCTCTTCTCGACCTTCTTTTCCGCCGCTGCGACGTCTTCGCAAGCTGCGGCTGCGTTCCTGGATCCCAGCACGTGCTTCACGTGTCCTCGGCCGGCCTTCCATCCGTTCCAGCTCCGTTCCACGGCCCTTGCGAACCTCTCCACGACCATCTCCCGCTGGATGATGCGCACGACGGCGTCCTTCGGTGCTGTCGGTGTCTCGTTCGAATCCACACGTCCTTCCAACGTCTCGATCTCCCCACCCACGTGTCCACCCCGATCCCCCACGAGGTTAACACGGTCGAAAACACCCGCGGAGGGGGAACGAAGGGTGCGAATATTCGCATCGGAGGGATTCGTGGCGGTTCCTGCGACGGATGCGAATATTTTCGTGGGTCGACGGTGCGCGTCGGCATGGCCGCGCAGCATCCGGCGATGGCGAACGACGGAAGCATGAGCTCGGAGGAGATGCGTCGTTGGCGCACCGAAGAGCTGGCGTCGATCCAAGAAGAGAGGGACTTCCGCGCGCGAGAGCTCCAGTGGCGAAACGAAGACATCCAACAGCGACACTTGGAAAACGCACGGTGGATCTGGTACAAATACGTGGAAAAGAACCGCAGAGACGTCGAAGAAAAAGCCGAACAGCTCAAAGCCATCTCGTCCTTGTCTGCACTCATCGCAGGTTTCGCCGTGGTGGCGCTCGTGGAGCTCGAATTCGAACCGGAAGACAATCCAGAGGCTCTCATCGCACTCTACGCCGTGTCCACTGCCATCACCGTCGCACTCATGACCAACGCCATGGTCACGTGCTCGCTCATGTTGGCAGCCATCCTCAAGAACGGAAAGCTCTACGTGTCGTCCGAAGAAGAGACGGAATTCATGATCCGATGCAAAAAATTCGCCACAACCCATCGGAGAGGAGACGGACCACCGGTTCCGAAACGCACCTTCCAACTGTTCTGGGCTTCGAGATGCGAAGCGGATTGGAAGACTGCGTTCCGGTTCTTCTCCATGGGCGTGCCGAGCTTCATGATCAACGTCGTCTTCGCCAGCTGGCTCAAGTTCGAGTACTCACTGGTCACGTGTGCCACGGTGACGGGAGTGATGGGAGTGTCCTTGTTGGTGTGGCTCTTCCACCATTACTCTTGGGCTCCGTATCTGGTCAATCGTGGAAAATACGGGCTCTCAGCGGCATTGGATGCAAACACGGTGGACGGACTGTACAGCGGATTGCCATTTGACTGGCATGCGCCACCCAATGGGGTCTTCCAGACGGAAAGCCATGCACGCACAGAAGCAGGGACGTGGCGCAAATCACGCGATCCAAGATTCACGGAAAGCAAGTGGATGGGCACAGGTAACGCACAGGGAATGGAAGAAGACATCGCAGGGGAGTCTCCAGCCGACAATAAAGGGGAGATGGTGGACTGATGCGCACATCACTCTGTCTTCAATCCCGCAGGATAGCATCGCATACGGTAAGGACACCTGGATCGTACACAATTCGCATTACACAAAACCTTATGCGTAGTAGTTGAGGCTGGCCTTTTTCTTGGCCTGCACCTGCACAATGCCCTCCACAAAGTCCTCATGGCAGACTTCGGTTCCATCCCGCCGGAGGGCTAACATGCCAGCCTCGACGCACACAGCCTTCAGTTGAGCTGCATTGAAGTCATCGGTCGACCGTGCCAGCTCCTCGAAGTTTACGTCTGCATTGACGTTCATCTTTCTGGAGTGGATCTGGAGGATGCGTGCTCTGGCGTCTTCAGTGGGGTGCGGGAATTCAATCTTCCGATCGAGACGCCCGGAGCGCATCAGCGCTGGATCCAAAATATCCGGCCTGTTGGTTGCGGCTATGACCTTGATGTTGACGTCGCTGCTGAAGCCATCCAGTTGATTCAGTAATTCAAGCATGGTTCTTTGCACCTCCCTGTCCCCACTGACTTCCGAATCGAAACGCTTCGTGCCTACTGCATCTATCTCGTCGATGAAAATGATCGCCGGTTCTTTCTCTTTGGCCAATGCAAAAGCATCCCTGACAAGCTTTGCTCCATCACCAATGAACATCTGCACAAGTTGAGGTCCTGCAAGCTTCAAGAAAGCGGCATTGGTCTGTCCCGCACAGGCCCTTGCAATCAACGTCTTCCCAGTTCCTGGAGGTCCATACAGCAAAACTCCCTTGGGCGGGCGGATGCCCAGCGCATCGAACCTGTCTTTGTGAGTCATCGGTAGCACGATGGCTTCCACTAGCTCTTGAATCTGTTTGTCCAAACCGCCAATGTCCGAGTAATCTTCCGAAGGTTTCTCGTCCACTTCCATAGCTTTGACCCTAGTGTCGTATTCTGCAGGCAGGGTGTCCAGAATAAGATAACTGTCTTTGTTGACCCCGACCAGATCTCCAGGTTTGAGATTTTCGGGCTCGACCAATCCAATCACCGGTAAAAAGATGGTTTGTCTCGTGGAGGTCTTGAGCACGACACATTTTCCTTTCCTTTGAGAGTCCAGGTCCACGTTTGCACCGTCTTCCTCTTCGTCGTCTGGGTTGATGTTCAACACTTCGACGACGTTTCCCACGAGATACGGGAGTTGCTTGTTGAGCTTGATCTTCTCCATGTTGTCTTTGATCCTCTCTTTCGTCGAGTTCTGATCCAGCTGAAGCCTTTGGTATTCGTCCTGGAGTTTCAGATCCGCCACGTTCGGTCAGCGTTCCTTCCTTCCTTATTTCCTCCATCTCCAGGAGGACGGTATCGCATCCATGATCCGCCACCATCGCTTGTTTTCGAGGCACATCCGCTGCCAGAGCACGTCTTCGCATGGCTCCGTGTGGCCAAGCAGGTCCTCGAACGCACCTTGAGCACGCGGATTTCGTTCTCGATGAGCCGCGTCCGACGCGCGATGTCTTCCGCCGACATCTGCAAGATCTCTTCGCCCACGTCCACGTCCATGGCGGCGTCGGCAGTGGCCATGGCTGCGCAGCAGATGCGCGATCGCGTCCGTCGAGACGATCTGCAGCCGATGTCGTGGCACCTGTTCCTTTTCGCTCGGGTCTATCGGGCATCCGTCTCCAATCAATTTGAAGCTCGTCCCTTTCAAAACGGAACGACAGAAGGAAACGTGCCTCGACACCAACCCGAGCAAGGATGGTAAGGCGAGAAACGGTGTGTTAACTGGAAGGAGGGGGTGACAGAAGCCACAGGAGAGAAGTTGCATGGGCCATGGAACAAGCACGAAGGATGAAGTGACAAGAAGAATGTGGGATGCTGTGCAAGGAGCAGTCTTTGCAGATGGAATACGTGGCCCTGGACACCACCGTGCCGTGCAGAAGAAAACGCACGCAGCCATGCACAGTTCCGTGCGGTGATGCGGACGTGCAACGTATAGGCTGGCCACGCGTGGTTGGGTGAAGGAAACCATGCCCATAAGCCTTGCGATGCACCGTGTCAGTCCAGGAAGGAATAAATAGTGGGATCCAGGAACTCTCGTACCAATGTGGCAGGCATGCACATTGCCTGAAGGCATTGTCCATTGTACGTGCTGTGCAGAACTGTGAATGCGTCGGTCCATGCGTCTCAAGCAACGTTGTTCGTGGAACTGGAACTTGCAGAGCTGCTCTCCTTCACTTGCCTCTGCAAGCTGGAGGTCCTACTTGGACGGGGACTCAGGCCTGCGAACGAAAACAGCTGTGTCCATGCATGGGTCAGCACATTCCTCGTTCCCACAGAAGCGGGACCCGCGTGGGACATGTCGAGACGCACCTTGTGTGCAGGATGTTTGGCAGATTCAAGTTCTGCACCCAGCAGACCTGTCCTTTGTTCAAAATCTTCCAGCATACTCTCGATTCGCGTGAGCACACCCATTCCTGCGCCATACATCTCGTTTACCGAGATGTTGGCGTCGTGCAAGTCTCTGGTGCGCATTACCAGCAGCTTCTCGTCTTCTTCCAGGCGTTTTTTGAGCTCCAGCACCGTTGTTTCCGTGGTTCGCTTGGCGTGTTCCTGCACCGCGCACAGACCTGCCACTGGTGGTTGGAGGACGTCTTCCAACACCGCTTCGAAGCTCCGCGACACTTCCGCCAACGCCATCCGACGCACGGCCGCGTCCTCAGCAGACGCACTGTCTTCTACGTCCATGGCACTCCTGGTTTCTCTCCTGTGGCAGGCACGAGCGCTTCACGAAGGCGAGGTTGGTGCCAGGTGTTCAATTCGCACACGTCGGTGGTGCGGACGAAAATTTGGCCCAATTGGCGATGGTGGTGAGGAATTCAGTCTCAGAAACGATGGTGGAACACTTGCGCTGTATCCTAGGGAGCATTGGAAAGGGAAAGAAGCCAACAGAACAAAACGTGTAGCGTGCGGTGGTGCGCTGGAGAAAATTGTTACAGTGATGTGAGGTGCTATGATTGAGCTTGGACACAAGAAATGCCATAGCCATGGAGGACACTGCACCCAAAAAGAGGGTGCACCAAACCTCCAATCAGAGGAGCAAAGCTCAAGCAATGTCTTCGCTCATGGGATGGGGGATACGGTGCCGCTCCAGGATACGAGGATTGGCTTTCTCTGCTTCCCATTTGTCCAGGACAATGACCCGGTCGTCGTCCAAGTCAATGCGAACAAATCTGGATGTAGATTCCAACTCGATCAAATGGCGGAGGTGTTTCAAATTTGTCACCTTTGTGCCATTCACCGCGTGAACTTGCAAATCGGCAAAACCCTGATACCCAGTGTTTACGTCATCCAGCAAAACCTGACTCAGAATGACGACCTGTGCGTGGCTAGTTGTGGCAAGCCCATTGAGGGCGATATCACACAACTTCCTTGGGGACGAATTGATCCAATCTTCGCCATACTCGTGGAGATAAGGTTGGGTCAAGGGCGTAAATAGCAGACCCGCGTACACATAATAGCTGGGCTGCTGGTCATATTGGTGGACAGGCACAAGGTTGTGCACTGGTCGCATCACTGCCTCAAGCTCCAGAGCTTTCCCATCCCGCAAGACACCCAATTTGGCTTTGTCTCCCGGTCGTTTGAGTGACACTAGAACATCAAAAGCCACCTGTTCCTGGCGTCTCCACTTGATCGTGCCGTTGTTGGCGATCGGAGTTTCATCGAAGGAAAAAAGAACGTCGTACTTTTTCAGCACCCCAGCAGCAGCAGATAAGGGCTGAATGCCGTTGACAAGCACTCCACTCATCCTGTCAGGGATGCGCAAGTACCGCCTCAACTGTCTGTTCTCGATTGACTGACACTTGACGCCTAACGAACAGTACCCCACGTGCTTTCCCAATGTTTTAACATCATCCAGGAACCTTTGAATGATGGGTACAGGGATAATGTACCCGATGTTGTCTGCATGCTGCAGGTTTTGGAAGGCAACACCCACGACTTTGTCCCCAAGGAGAGCAGGTCCTCCTGAGTTTCCACCATTGATCGCAGCATCGATTTGGATGGCCAGGAGTGAGGACGCTGCGTGCACGTATTGGGTGGGTTCCACCCTGGAAACGACCCCGCCGGTGATGGACAGGTTGTCTCCGCCTTGAGGGAATCCAATGACAGAGATATTTTCTTGCAAATCGGGTATGTCTCCAAACTCCAATCCTTGTGGATGATTGTCCCAGAATTCCTGGTCTGTCACCCGCAAGACAGCAAGATCGCATTCGTGTCCCACAGCTTCCACAACTGCCTTGTGTTTCTGTGCGGTGCCATGCCTCCTCACCAGCACGAACGAATGGTCGGAGACAACATGTGCATTGGTGAGGATCCTATTTCCGTCGACGACGAAACCAGATCCCGTGCTCTCTCGTTGCGGTTTCTGTTGCCAAGGCATGAAGTAATTGGGACGACTGTGCACGGTGAACACTTTCACGATGGAATCCAACACGCGATCTACGTCGGCTTCCTTGACCTCTTCCGCGTCCTGCGACCTCGTGCACTCCACGAACAAGCGACATGGCGTGCGCGGACGCACGCGTATCACCTGCGACGCCAGCTGCGCAGCTGCGCGACGCATCATCCTCGTCGATTGGTCGTGTCGATTCTGGGACCCCTTTTCTGCCACAATCCCAGTTTTGTGTCTCGACGCGGACTTGCCCAACCTCGCGAATTGGCCAGCCCATCTCGTGTGCAGAGCCATACGTTGCACCATCCAAAGTTGTCATGCATGGTGGGAAAAAGCCATGCACTGTACGGTGGATGGATGCAAGGCCAACGAAGCTCACAGTAGCTGCCATTCCTCGTCCTCGGCAGCTATTGGGAGGTTAGGAGGGCTCCCATCAAACGGCATAGACATAGCAGATGGATGCATCTGCGATTTGTGATCCGTTTCCAATGCTTGGTCCTCGCAAACATACACAAGAGGTGCATGAGAGAACTCCTCCTGCAAGTCCAAAAAGCACTTGCAAAACTGGTCCAAGTCGTCCCGCTGCTGACACAGGAACCCAAGGCAGAGGGATGGGTCCAATTCCATCCAATCCAGGATCCGCGCATCCGCACCAAAGAAGGAAGTGAGGTCCTCATATCCAACAGCTGCCTTTTTCACCGTGTGCGGATCCATGATGATGGGGGCACCTGTATGAGAGGTACCAACAACATAGACAGATGATCCGCCCGTGCCCCCCACAATGCCCACTGTCCATTTCCACGTAAGCACAGCTTGGAGCTGTGGAACGTATGCTTTGTTCAACTCATCGATGCCTAGCACCAAAGGGATGAAAACCAAAAGTGGCGTGAAAGCCCCCCCGTCTGTCCCAGCTTTCTCGCATGCGCTACGCTCCACAGTTTGAACATTCTGCTCTGAAGCATGATGGTCCAGTGCTTTGGATGATAATGTTGGCGCTCCCCCGCCCATATCTGAAAGTACACAACCTCGCATGCCCAAGTCCCTGCATGAATTCAGGGCTTCTGCAAGCAGCTGGGATACTGCAGCTGGTCCAAGCCATTGACCGGGTCTTCCGTATGAAGTAGGTGCTTGTGCCGTTCTTTCGAATATTTGGTGCAGGGAGAAGACAGACTGATCATTCGAGCTATCAAAGAACATCTCCAGTATCTCCAGAACCTCCTGTGTAAAATTGGGCATCATTTCATCCTCATATTTGGATTGGTTGCGTGTTTCTTGACTCTGCATGTGATGGAGTCGCCAGTCTCTGCCAAGTCGCAAGAAACACAGCGTTTGGGCCAGCATCATCTGACCACTGCGCAAGGTGCACCCCCATCCCACATCGCTTTCCATCCCTTTCTTCCCCAAAGGTTCGAAATGCTGTCTATACATGATCCAAACTCGAGACTTCACATCCCAGAACAACTTCTCGCACACCTCGGCCCATGCTTGTTCGGTGTTGTCCACGTCTCCGGGTTCGCATCCGGCCTCATGAGAAATGCCTTGATCACTCTTGTCGTTTTCAGGATCGATTTCAGAGCTGCTTTCGCCGCAATTTGCCGTCCATTCTTCGTCGATGACGGGAAATTCGTACTTGACGCCGAGGATCCAGACACAAGCGCCGCGTCGGAGCTCCTGCAGGACCTTCTTGCTGCCCAGGCTGTCGCCAACGCCGAAGGAAAGGTTATGCACCTTCGCAAATCCGCTTCTTCGCTGCATGCTCTTCACGGCGCGCAAAAGACGACGCCAAAAGCCGCCTTCCATCGACGGTGTCGACGCGAAATGCCCACCACGTCCCGACACCGACGAAGATCTCGATCCACCATTCGAGATCTTCGTCCAGATAGCGATAGGACGAAGAAGGTCTCGATGGGTGCATCGAACCGACACGTGGGGGTGAACAAGATACGTCGTGGGCATGGTTGTGAACATGGCGGATGGATAAAAGAGAGTACACGAGCCACGAGACGTCTTGCACATCGCGTGGACGGTGGTCGTGCATGCCTGGGACATAGCATGGGATTTCACTAGGGGGAAAGCTGACACAAATTTGCATCTTGTGCAATGCATGCAAAGCTATGCATGTGGAGTTGGCCCTCTGCAAATTGCACGCCCAAGTATGCTTTGTGGCATGTTGGTCGTTGCATGTGACGGCACGCTCCTCGTGGTGTTTAAAGCACACGTGAAACGGGGCCAAACAATCGCAAGAGCCTATCTGTGGTCAAGATTCACCACAACCTACCGACGGCATAGGTCCATGCCTAAAGGAAGGAAAGCGGCGTGCGAAAGAACTCGTATGGGTAGCAATCGCCATTTCAAATCATGCCGACCTTCCATACGACTTACAATCGTCGACAAGCGATTCACAGGCATAGCTTTGCTTGTGCAACGTTGGGCTGCATCCAATGTGGGCGCAACCTTGTCTGCTACTGCACGCTGTCAATCGGTTGGATCATTCCCATTCCGAAAGCATGGACATCGATCCTCTTGCACCGCGATTGGCGTATGCGGTGAAGCTGATGTAGACGCGGCAGAGTTTGTGCGGCCCTTCTTGCATTTGGAACACGATTCTCGGATTCAGCATGTTCGTTGATTGCATAGGTTGGCTTCTACCCACCGGGTTGTGTTGATGCTCATCGATCCACGCAAGGCAGTGGATCTCTCTCCCGGATCGCCACCTTTCGGTGTACATTGCTGCTCTGTTTTTCTTTCTTTCCATCGCGCATGCGATACGCGCACCACCGTCCACGCGTCGTCCTACCTCTTGCGGCGCATCTTTGCCACCTCCTCTTCCAGGTGTTGCCTCCACTTTCGCCACGTCGTCACGTTCGCTTGGTTGTCTTGCTTGCCGTGTAGGTGGGTGGTGGTGGGAGTTGTGCTGCAAGGGTGGATGCAGGATGGATCCATGGCAAGAAAACCATGGTCAAACCGACGTTGCCACGATGGCCATGACGACGGATGCCGCACGTGCCGCAGCCTCTTCTGGACCCATGGCGGAACGAGGCGGATCGATGTGCGTGATCCAACCTGGTGCGTGATGCGTGGAACTTGGGTGCGAAGGACGCGATGGGAAGAAGCGCTGACGGACGTGGACGACGGGATGGACACGGCACAGGTTCGAAACACCTGCGGATAGGACTCGCTTCGGAAACGCAGCCCATCTGCGTGCCGCACCTCGTGGCGTATCGATGCTACCAGAAAGAAGACGGTGCAGGAAAGGTGGAAGATGCGCGATGCGGCGATGCAGAACGAGAAGAAGCGACACGAACAGTCGAAGTGGAGGTGCGTGGATACATCGCCACGACGGCCAAAGGGAACGCAAGAGATCTGCACAAGGCGTGTGAACGTGTGCCAGACGAAGAAGACGAAGGGTTCCAATGGACCGAAACCAAACACAAAGATGCCAAGTGGAAGAGATTCCTGTGTGGAGAAGATGCCGTGCATCTGCCTGCCGATGCACCATACGTAGTGCGAAGACCCATGTATGCTGGAAGGCTCAATGCATCGTGCGAAGGAGACGTCCGCAAAGTGTGCGGATGGATGGTCGATGCGTGGGAATGGGTGCTGAAGACCAAATTGGGACTTGACAAGCACAAGAGGAAGGAAATGGGAGCGGTCCTTCTGCTGCCTGACGTCATGACCAGGTGGGAAGCCAAGGAAATGGTCAATATTGTACTCAAAGAACTGGAGTTTGGATCCATTGTTGTACACCAGGAATCACTAGCTGCTCTCTTCGGACACGGATCCATCTCTGGATGCGTCGTATCCATGGGGGCACAATGCACCACGGCCTGCTGTGTTGAAGACGGCGTGGCTTTGCCAGAAACAAGGGTGGCCTTCGATTTTGGTGGAGATCAAATCACACAGTACCTGCACTGGCTATTGGTTCGGGCAAGAGCATGGCCTTGCTCTGACGTCCGTCCGGAAGCCACGGCTCTTGACTGTGAAACAGTCGACAGATTGAAGGAAGCCCACTGCACATATGGCAGGCAGGACGATGAAACTTCGCACGAGGCACAGTTTTACGTGCATGAAGTAGGTCAGCTAGCCAGACGTTACACCGTCAACATGGCCAGTGCACGCGATTTAGCCTTGATGGCGTACTTCTACCCAAAGGTGCTGCACGGTTTGTCAAAGGGTTTCGCAGTCGACCCCGCATCGCCATACGAGAAACAACAAGACCCAGAGGTCGTGTTGGAAGAATATGCAGGCAATGACACCTACACACAGAAGTCAGCCAACGCAGGGATTCTCCCTCCTGTCCAAGAGGTCAACGGAGATGACACAAGCGAAGGGCCAACCTGTACGCGAGAAGCTTCTCCTTGGGTGGATACGAAACTTGCAGAAGCAGGCTTGCACATGGCCATCGTTGAAAGTATCCTCCGCTGCACGCGTATCGATCTACAGCAGAAACTCTTTGCCAACATCATTCTTGTGGGTGGGGGAGCCAGTCCACCCGGGCTAGCAGATGTGTTGGAGGAGAAAGTCCTGTACGGGATCCCTCGAGACGTGAGCGTGGAGACGGTGAATGTCCTCACACCGAAAATAGACTGCCAGACCAGCGTTTGGTTTGGAGGGGCCTTGTTGGGCACGTTGGATTTTGCAAGGGATACCTGGTTGACACGGGAAGAGTGGGTGGAGGGAGGTCCCATGGTAGGCACAGCAAGGAAGTACTCTGCCACGACAGATGTTCTTTCCCAAGCCATGTCTTTTATGAGATGGTGAAACGTAGGCACGCACTTTTCTCGCACTTGATGTGCTCCTGAGCGGTCGCAGTCCATTTGCAGGGTTGATCCAATGGGTGCAACGGCGTGGTTGGAGCATCGATGGGTCGTTGCCAACCTTTCCATCAGTGTAATGGATTCCTCTGGTGCGCACTACCATGGCACGTCTAAGATTCTGAAAGGTGTGACAAATCTATTTGTGTTCGGCGTCACCGGCACCCAACCGAAAACGTTGACGGTGGACTTACTTGCGTGCCTTACGCAGGATGTTGGCGCAGTCCTCCCTCTTCTTTTTGGCCCTCAAATGCGTACCGAGCTGCATTCGATTGGCATTTCGTCCCACCACGTCAGTCCTTCTGTTCCAGCGTGTCCCAACTCCTCGCATTTTTTCGTCCGCAATTCGACGCACCTTCTTCTTTGCGACCTTGAGTGCACGTTTGTCCTTGCCCACCTTGAGCAGTTCGCAGATGCGCTTCTCGTAGGGTGCGAGTCCAGCCACTTCGCGCACGAGGTCCCGGACGAACTTGGTGCGTTTCCCGAGCGCCTGCACGTTCCCATCCACGTCGTTCGCCATGCGTCAGTTTCACATCACCACCACCACCACGTTTGGGCAGCAAACCCTCGCTTGGCGTGTTCCCTTCTTCCTGCACGCACCCCTTTCCTTCTCGCCACGCGGTCTTTCTTGTCCCGCTTGGTCACTTGGTGTCCACGTTCCAGTCCCACAGCGACCGCCATGGCGTCCTGTTGGCTCGGATCTGCGACGTGTGTGCTGCACGTGCGGCACGTCTTCCACCGTCGATGGACGTGATGCGAACGTCGTCGACACCCTTGCAGTGGTGGGCGGCCGCCGCCAGACCCTCCTCTGTGTTCTTTGTGAGGATCTGGGGAGAATGCAATCGAGATCTACCATGGAGATCTCGATGGGAGGGATGCCCCAGGGAAGGAGGGGAACCGTGTCTTCATTGTTCTTCCTGAGGATCTGGGAAGAATGCAATCGAGATCTACCATGGAGATCTCGATGGGATGGGTACCCCAGGGAAGGAGGGGAATAGAGTCTTCGGTGTTCTTTGTGAGGATCTGGGAAGGTCGCAATCGAGATCTACGATGGAGATCTCGATGGGATGGATCGAGCGCATGTGCGAGGCGAGTTGGAGGAAGAAGGCGCATGGGATGCAGGAGGGGAGATTGTCCGTCAGGATCCTTCCAACAGAGGGTGTATTTGTATCCACCAGAACCAGCA
Source organism: Picocystis salinarum (assembly GCA_038048775.1). Lineage (NCBI taxonomy): Eukaryota > Viridiplantae > Chlorophyta > Picocystophyceae > Picocystales > Picocystaceae > Picocystis > Picocystis salinarum. The sequence goes on along the minus strand of JBBULP010000512.1, from coordinate 3,188 downwards.
TGGGAAGAACAGGAAACCATGAACACCATCAGCGGCGCTCCAAGGACGGGAACGATACCCCGGTCTGCTTCTCCCACAAAGACCACATGGACGCGCGGATCTCAGGGTCGTAGGCCAAGGACGATGCCCGCGACTCCCGGTTATTCACAAAGTACTTTCCGGTGACACCTTCCACCTCCTCGCTGGTGGACAGGTAAAACTCTGCATTGGCATCGTTCACTTCTATGCCGATGGGTCCCCAGCCTGCCAGCAACATCTTCGTGTTCACTGTGCCTGGGTCCAGCGAGTTTACGGTGGCAATGCCTTGCATACGCTCCGACAATTCCATCGCCAAGATCGCATCGGATAGCTTGGACAAGGCGTACGAAGCATGCGCATCGTACCTGGGACCTGCATCTCCATGCGCATCTTGCAGCACGTGTCGCACGTGGTTTTCCCGCGCACCTCCTTGGGAGATGGAGCTGGTCACTACGACGCGAGGTCGATCTCCACGCACCAACAGGTCGGCTGTGTGCGCCACGAGTGCATACGGCGACAGCACGTTCACCGCCCAGGTGAGTTCGTATCCGTCCTTGGACACTTGTCTTTGCGGCGCATACACGCCTGCGTTGAGCACGAGCACGTCCACCGCATCACACACGCCTCGGATCTGCTCGGCCAGTCCTCGCACTTGTTCGAGTGCCGACAGGTCGGCATGGACGCAGCTCACTTGCGTGCGTTGCACTCCCGTCGCGTGGACGACGCGTTCTGCCGCTTCTCTTGCACGTGCTTCGTTCCTGCCGTGCACGACCACTCTGGCACCTGCGGCGGCGAGCTTCTCGGCCGTGTGTCGTCCGATTCCATCGGTGGCACCGGTGACGACGCACACGCGTCCAGCCATGGAAGACGCCATCGTCGTCTACGTGTTCCCTTCGGCGCGGCGTTCCACGTCGCTGCTCCAAGACGCACACCTCCTCCGCGCTACGTTGCACGTGCGAGGCGAACGCAGAAGCGTCTGTCGCGTCGCGTGGACCGCGGTGATGCGTCGTCGTCGACGTACGTAACGTGCAAATTGGACGCGACGATCGCACGTGCGCGTGAACAGGTCGTCTCGAAGCGTCGGAAGCGCGTCCGAGACGCGGTGCGACGCTCGTTGGCGTCGTGCTCGTGTGGCTTCGCATACGTGGAGACGGAGGAACCGCGACGTCGTGCGAAGGAAGGATGCAGGAGCGTCTGGAACGATCGGATGTCGCACAGGACAGCGTCCACGTGCGTCATGGCGCATGCCACGACCCCGTGCGGCGTGCCCATCTTCGGATGGGACGGTGTCTGCGCCTGCGCCAACCGTCCTCTCTCGCCATGGCGGCGCACGCGCTCTCGTCGCCTCGTGTCGTTTCGCCACGCCTCCTTTCCAAGCGTGCACGTCTCCTCCGCCACGCGCGTGCGGCACGCCGCGGCACCTCGTGCGACCGTCCCTGGAAGAATCTTCTCTCGAGCAGGTGAAGCACGTGGCGTGCACCTTGGTCGACGCGACGTGACGAGATAGCGAGCGGCGTGGCGACGCAGCGGACGTCGTCGAAGATGGCGCTCTGGACGCGATGGGACGCACGCAAACGATGGGGGATGGCGCTCGTGCTCACCGTGGCCGCCGTGTGGGTGGCGTCCTCGTTCGTGGTGCAGTCCTTGGAAGACAAAGGAATCGCGCCGTTGCTGCTCACCTACATCGCCAATTCGCTGTTCGTGCTGTACCTGCCCATGCACGGACTCTTCCGAAGATGGAAAAGCAGAGCACGTGCGAAAGAGATTGGTTATCAAGGAGTGGAAAGTGGGAGCGTAGTACCAAAAGAAGAGGATGGACACGGTACAGAGACAATGGAGATAGTGGCGGAGATGCCCAGCGCCAGCGGAGCAAACATGACTGACAAAGATCTAGCGTGGGCGGCCCTGAAAATCTCCCCCATCTGGTTTGCAGCGCAATTCACGTTCAATGCGTCCTTGATGTCAACAAGTGTCACCTCCAACACCATACTGAGCTCCTCGTCGAACATGTTCACCTTCCTGCTGGCTGTGCTGCTTATCGGAGAAGCATTCACCGTCATCAAGCTAGCAAGCATCAGCACGGTCATCCTTGGCATTGCTGCTGTAGCCATCGCAGATGCAAGACCTGCCGAAGGAGGCGGGACAAGTTCAATTGTTGGAGACGTTCTTTGCTTGGTCTCCGCGTTCTGCTACGGACTGTACACCGTAGTTCTACGTAAGGAATTGGCAGATGACGAGCGCGTGAGCATGACCTTCTTCTTTGGATGTGTAGGACTCTTCAACATGACCATGTTTTTTCCTGTTCTGCTGCTGTACAGAGTTTTTCATCCAGCTATTTTCCAAGTCTCTGGAAAAAACGTTTGGCTTTGTATAGCCAAAGGATTGTTTGACAATGTCCTTTCTGATTACCTCTGGGCAAGAGCGGTTCTCCTCCTTGGTCCCACATTGGCTACGGTGGGTCTCTCGCTTCAGGTGCCGATGGCAATTGTGGCTGAAATTTTGTTTGGGCGTGCGGCTTGGATTGGCCGGGTAGGCCGCACGTTCCTCACCTTTCTGGGCGGCGCGTTGGTTCTGGGAGGATTCTTTGGCCTCCAACGCGAGGAACTGGTGGACGAGGCATACCTATGATGGCCTCTTGGATCTTGGTTCTCCGCTCCGCCGCCCATGTACACCCACCTGCACGCACCAGCACATGCATTGAACCAGTTGTTTTCAGCCCTTGCTTGGCCCATTCCCTTGGCATTTCTCCTTTCCTACTCTCGCTCAGGTGCCTCTGACGTTTCGTTTGCGATACACCACGTATCCAGTAGCCGCTGCTCCCAATGCACAAGCTCCTTGGAAGGCCAGCATGGCCGTCACACCCGCCACGCCTCCTGGACGGCAGGGTTGCCAGGCGTGTCTCGTCGACCGTTGTTCGACCGTGAGTTGGTTGATTTCGTCTCCGTCCAAGTGGGACAGGTCGGGTTTGCACGTGATGGCTTGTCGATATCCGGTGGTGGTGCAGGAGCTCTGCAGCCTTTGTTTCATGTTGCATTTTTCGCAAGGTCCGACGGTTCGACATCGGACTTTGGTTTGTCCCCATGCGATCGCCCACGTTCCCATCCAGACCAACAGGCACAGCAGACCTCGCCTTGGCGTGAACATGGTGCGCGCATGCGCCTCGCTCGTCC
>JBBULP010000510.1:0-18674 GCA_038048775.1 Picocystis salinarum | reverse complement strand
CCGCCACCGCCACCTTCACCCATAAGCCGTATATGTGGCGATCCTCCAGATGCGACCATATGCATTGGCGGTTGGTATGCCGCCCATGATATAGTGGTTGATTCCGGTGAGTGTGATTTTGTCCCTAGCCTGACATGAAAGTTGGAAATGGTTGGACATCGAGAAGAGACTAACTGGTTATCTGTGCGCTTGTAATCCAGGCTGTCGATGGGCACAACCAGAACTTCTAAGATTAGGGCAAGCAATCTGCATAGCTTATGAAAAGATTATCCCTCGAAGTGGTGATGTTGAGAATGCGAGGATCACAACATGCTTTCCACAAACTACGGCATGCATATCCGCTGCCAACTCCCATACTTTCAGACTGCTTGAGCCAGAGAAAGCAACCATTCGATTTGATGTCATGCTGCAGAAAGAAAGCATCCTTACTGATCTGCAGGACTTCGTCAAGTCCAATGACTGGGAGGAATTTGCAGGTGTGATACAGAACGTGATAGAGTCTGAATTGCCCGGTGAAGTTGGAATTCTGGAAATTCAAGCTTTGAACGTGCACTCCATTGAAGTTGGAACAACAGATGGCCCTCTAGAGCAACAAAGAAGGCAAGCCAAAGATCCAGCCTTTGTTGCTGAAGTTGAAATTGGCATGCCCCTGATACCATCTTCGTGGCCTGCTTTCGCATCAGGTAGACTCCTGACCCCAGACATTAACTTTTTATCAAAAGTGTCTGCCGCATTGTCTAGTGTTCTTGACAAGAAGAAAGATGACATTACCACGGTGAAGGTGTTCCTGGAAAATCCTCATGATACTTTTGCTAGTGTGCGTGAAGGTATAGCAATGAGGATGCGAATTTTGGTGGATTGTCGTAGTCCTGAGGAGGCTGATGCATTGGCGGAGAGGCTAAAGGCTTTGTCCCCATCTGTACTCCAGGAAGCTTTTGAGAAAAACGGAGTGGCATTGACATCGCTAAGAGTGATGGAAGTTGAAGTGATATTTGAAGATCAGCCGGAAGACCCTAGCCCAAGTGACAGCGATATAGGATTGGACTCCGAGACATCGGCAACATCCAGAAATTTGATTCAAGGTCAAAGTTTGCTGTTCCCCTTCTTATATCTCTTTTCTTGGCGTTTTTAGACGTGCTTGAATGACAATGTAAGTTTAATTGAACAAGAAGGTGTAGTGCATCCAACATCCTGCCATTTTTACCAACACAATGGTACCAGCTTAAAGTTTTAGTTGTCAAGGTTTCCCCATGTAGCACAACTATCCATCTGGTAATGAGGATTACACCTTTTACTTACCATTGTTGCCAGTAATGGTGTATGTGGACCTAGTGGGCATAGAATACAACTAAATTACTCGCTGTGTCTCGCACAATCGAATAAGTAAGAAGCATTCGTCTTTGTTGTTGCAAAGATTGTTGGTCGAGGGTTGGAACCCATAGGTCGGGCAAGTCAAGTCGCCATCGAGAGAAGCCTAAACAAATCTGCAACTCCATCGATTTCTAAACCATGTTCATCCCCCCATCGAAGAATCGATACTCTCACGGTGTAAACTAACCACTTTGGCTCAGATTTACACGTATGCCGTGGGGTAGGTAGGACAGCTGGAAAGTGGTGTTGCCCAGAACCAGTGAGTGTGTGATAGATGGAAGAATGGACCATAGCATATCGTGTTTCGTGTTGGATCAGTCAAACATTCCGAAATTGCGATTGTTCAGACCCTACGAGACATGTTTGTACATCCACATCGTGGTATGGAACGCCGAAGTACATCGCGAGAGATGAAAACCGAAGTATGGAAGCCATGGAACCGAGCCTTGGGTCCAGCGACCTTTGCTTGGACGGTTACGACCCCCACATCCATATCAAGAACCGGTTATGGATGCGATATCCGCGTGTGATCCGGTGGTTGGGTGTCGGCTGGTGGGTTCGACACGTGCAGTTGCTTTCGATTCGACCACATTCAACGACGTCGCATTGAGAGCGATAACGCTGCAATGGCCATGTCCAGGACCTTGTCTGCACGCACGTCGAGGTACGTGCGTGCCTGCGCCACCTCCGTGCGCGGATCCAGGATGCAAGACGTGCCACAAGCACCTCCAGATCCCATCCTGGGTGTCACCGAAGCGTTTCGCAAAGATGACAGCGCAGACAAACTCAACCTGGGCGTTGGAGCCTACCGCACGGAAGAAGGAAAACCCATGGTGCTACGTGTGGTGCGAAAAGCGGAGCAGCAGATGCTGGAGAAGAACCTGAACAAGGAATACCTGCCCATCCAAGGACTTGCAGACTTCTGCAACTGCACGGTGGAGTTGCTGCTGGGCAACAACAGCAAAGCAATGCAAGAAAAACGTGTGGCTACCGTGCAAAGCTTGTCCGGAACGGGAAGCCTTCGTGTTGGTGCAGCATTCATTGAGAAGTTCCTCCCTGGCACAACCATCTACCTCTCCGATCCCACTTGGGGCAATCACAAAAATATCTTTGCCGATGCAGGCCTGGAATGGAAGACTTATCGCTATTTCGATCCGAAAACAATTGGATTGGACTTTGCAGGAATGATGGAAGATATTAAAAGTGCACCAGATGGGTCAGTCATCGTTCTGCATGGATGTGCACACAACCCCACAGGGATCGATCCAACCATGGAACAGTGGACTCAAATTGCCGATCTGATCGAAGAAAAAGGACATTTGCCCTTCTTTGATGTGGCGTACCAAGGATTTGCAACTGGGGATTTGGACAAAGACGCCGCAGCACCCCGCTTTTTTGAGGAACGGGGCATCGAGTTCATGTGTGCCCAGTCTTACTCGAAGAACCTTGGGCTGTATGCAGAACGCGTGGGCGCCTTGAATTTGGTGCTCAACTCCTCAGAGGCGGCCACACGGAGCCTTAGCCAGCTCAAGCGCATTGCCAGGGCCACCTACTCTAACCCACCTGTACATGGCGCAAGCATTGTGGCAGAGGTGATGAGCTCTCCTGAAATGTTTGGAGAGTGGAAGGCAGAAATGCAAGAGATGTCTGGGAGGATCATGCAAGTGCGCAGCTATCTTTTCGAGGAGCTCAAAAAGCGCATGCCAGAAAAGGACTGGAGCTTTGTGGTGAACCAAATCGGCATGTTTTCGTTCACTGGCCTTTCTCCTGCTCAGGTGGAAAACATGACGAATAAGTGGCATGTGTACATGACCAAAGATGGGCGGATCAGCTTGGCAGGGCTGAGCATATCGAAGTGTGGCTATCTTGCTGATGCTATTGTGGATTCGTTCAAGAACCATTGAGGGGTATCCAACCTGTCTTTCTTTTGTAAAGAGTCTACACGAAGCATGGTTGGAGCGACACGTTCTGTGCCCTCGAACACCATCGTCCACGATATTCCCTTTCATTCGTCGATCCACGCGTTGCGCGGCATCAGCAGCACCAGCAGAAGCACACCCTGCACACCTGGCACATTTCCGCGATCATCCCGCACCCTTCTCCGCAGCCGACCTCGCGCCGTTGCGGTCCAACCTGTCCGTCTGGCATCGTCCAATTGCTTTCTTCCACACGGCAGGAAGCCTCACGTTTCTGCGATTGGCGTCGCACACCGTCGTCGATCGACGTCGGCCACGAACGTCCCTTCTCGACCGTCGATCTTGTTCCTGGACACAACAGTTGTGTACGTATGGGGCACGGTTGTAACGGTGTGGGATAGGATCGCCCCACGATTGGCTGGAAGAAGGAGAGGTGGAAAACCAAGTGCTGCGAAACAAGAAGCAAACAAGCAACAATGGATGGTAGGCAAAGCTGCACCGCGCAGGCTTCAAAGCCGTGCATCGTGATGCGCTACTTGGAACCAGGAGATGCAGGATCTTCCTGGTGAGCTCTTCTGGATGAAATGAACACCTGGTTGGCAAAATGTGCGAGCGGAAACCTGAACGTTTTGAACACGGTTGGAAGGGGTTCTTGTGCGCTCATCCAGGAGTACTTCCAAGATAAAATTCATCAAATATCCACGCAACTACCACGGACTAGTCTTGCATTCTTGTCTGTGCGTTTTCGAGTGTACTCCAAGCCTGGCTTTTGCTTTTACTTCCTGCAGCACATGAAGCGCGTTCTTTTTTTATGAGTGTTCGCTACACCAGGTAGGAGGCAACCACGCGCATTAACTTGGCATTCCTCATGAAACGCATCGCTCCAGCTTGAAGCCAACATTCAAGTAGGCTCCAACACCATTGCAATGGCGTACAGATGCGAGATGGCACGCAAGGAAAAGTGTCCGTCATGCGTTGCATCCTATCTGATCCTTGAACGAGTGCCGTGTGAAGCTTCATCGTGCATCACAGCCATGGAATTCAAATGATTTTGCCAGAACATCGCAGCGGAAGGAAAGGATGACGGGCTTGATGTCGATGTCGCGCGTCGTTGGCGGCACAAAAGGTGTTCCACGTGCATGGAAAGGGACATCCGCGACCTCGAAAAAGCCTCGTGTACGAATCACGTGGGTCCGAGCGGCTTCTGCGCCTGCACCGTCGCCATCGGAAGGCACTCCACAAGATTCCGAAACCTTCTCGACGCGGACACCGCGGATATGGAAGCAAGTTGAACAAACGTTCGAACATGCGCTCTTCTCGTGCCGTTACATGGTGCTGGCAGCAGTTGTTGGAAGTATTTTGATGAGCCTCATGCTCTTCACTTGTGGCGTTCTGCAGGTGTGGGAAGCTTCCAAGGTAGTGGTTTTGTCCATCTTCCAACATGGACACATCACAGAGGCCGCAGACCTGTCCTTAAGCAGCATGGAAGCCATGGACTTGTTTCTCACTGGCATTGTCACCTTCATTTTTGGAACCGGGGTGTATGAACTGTTTTTGTCCAATATAAAAGTTGCCGAGCCAAGCAACCATGAACAACAACAAGAAGAAAAACCAGGATGGATGAGCGTGAAAGGCATTGACGATTTGGAAATGAGGCTAGGGAAGGTCGTGATTACGGTGCTCATCGTGCAGCTCATGGCAGTGGCCAAATCACTCCAAGTAAGCACCCCTGTGCATATGATGTACATGGGTGTTGCCTTCTTCCTTGCTGCTGCCGGACTATCCCTGCTCACCTGGGTGGAGAAAGCACACAAATAATAAAAAATAGTCTTACGTTCCAATCTTTGTACCAAAAATTGACTGCAAGCAATATCCTGCCAGTGCTACGTCAACGAAACTTGCGCTACAAAGTTATGCCCATCGCCGTTTTATTAAACAGAAATTTGGACAATGCAACCTTGAATCCATGATGAAAGCATGCAATATGCCGAGGCAATCTTCCGTTCGTCCGATCTACTAGTTATCCTGCAATGCGGTCAAGGTATAGCCAGGGCGACCCGTGGATAAGAAGGACAGCAAGACACAAATCATCTTCCAGTCTGTACACTAACATTTCGGAAAGAAGCACCCCTTGGTGGCATCATTCAACCTGTTTCATTTTGGCATCAATGGCAGCAAGTCGTTCGGTCAGAGGAGGATGAGTGTAGTGATATGCAGAGTACCAAGGATCCACAACTGGGGATGCTTTGTTTTCCTTTTCCAGCTTCAAAAGGGCTGTCCTCAAGGGGGCACCATGGCCAAGTCCAATTGCAAAGGCATCTGCTTGGAATTCAAAGAGGCGAGACACAAAGTGTTGTGCAAGGGTGATGATCAAATCCACAGGAGCAATCAAGAGCTGAAACAGAATGAGGCTGATGAAAACTGGTTGCGTCTCAAAGCCAAAGGATCTAAACAGCACTTTGCTTGTTCTGATATATGTAAAGGCCGACATCTGCACAAACAGGACAGTCATAGCCGAGATGAAGAGTGCCATGGTGTGCTTCAGTTTCCAATGCCCCAACTCATGCGCCAGCACTCCCACCACTTCTTCTTCATCACACTGATTGAGCAGAGTGTCAAATAGCACGATGCGTTTGTTTTTGAAGAACCCATACATGAAGGCGTTGCTATGCCCAGACCTTTTGGATCCATCCATAACAAACAGCTTCTGCAGAGGGAATCCCAGCTTCCCAGCGAGTTCTTCGATTTTGGTTTTGAGTTCTCCATCTGGCAAAGGATCAAACTTGTTGAAGAGAGGCATGATGAGCGTGGGATAGATGACTGCCACCAGGATGGAGAACGTGGCCAGGAACGCCCATAGGTACATGGCTGCATAGGGACCTGTGTTCCTCAGTATGGCAACAGCGCCTGCCACCAGCGGTGGTGCAGCCACACAAGTGAGGAGAGCGCTGGTGATGGCATCCTTGACGAACACTTTGGGTGTGGTGGTGTTGAATCCGTGTCTTGCTTCAATGACGAAGGTGGAGTACGCTTTGAAAGGCAGATCCATCGCTTGCGAGGTGAGCGTCCATGCGAGTGCAAAAGCGATGGAACGCACTGCGTCCGAGGCGAAGCGTTCTTCTTGACAATCCACCACGGTTCCACAGATCGCTTCGGTTGCGTTCCAGAGCCTCGGGAGGGCAAAGGTGAGCAACGTGGTGGTGGAGATGGCACCTTCCACGAGGTTGGTGAAAGCAGCGAACGAGCATTTGTCCTTGGCGTAACGCACGGCTTCCACGTACTTTTCCTTTCCCAACCGTTCGTACGCTTCTCCGCTGGGTTTCTTCTTCGCCTTTTCCAGCAGCTGCCTCTGCCGCCACGACAGGTGGGTCTCCAAGGCCAACGCCAGTCCCATCAACGTCACGCACCACGCCAACAGCGGCGGTTCGTCGCTCCATGTCCACATTCCTGCGTCCATCTTCCTCGGCCGACGACGATGGACCATCCACTGCACGTCACAACGACGTCACACCATCCATCCTCATTCCCAACGATTCACGACGATGGACCACGAGGGATCACGATGCCAAGCAGAAGTTGCAAGGTGGGTTCCGAACCATGGCGTTCAGGCGTGGATGAGAAAGGAAGCTCCGCCTTACGATGCTGCGTGTGCGTTGGCTCGGACGAACGTGCGAGGAAGATGGCGGTGCGACGGAAACTTTTGTGATCCCTACCATCCGTGGAATCTTGCTCCAAGAAGAACCTACCTTCCGCTCGTGGAGGAACACCATGATGACAAAGACAAACACCCACTTCCAACCAGCTTGTGCAACTCAAAGCAAAATTTCATGGTAAGAGCAAGTGGATTTGCTATTTCGAGCTATGGACAATGCATCCAAAACGATACCACAACCAACAAAGAAACTACCATCAAAAGAAGAGACACCCATGCATTCGAATTTTCTCCCACGGACGCACATGGCGTAGCAAAGACGTCGACGAATGCACTTGTTCCCCTTCCCACGTTGCAAAGCAATTTTGAACCTGACAAAGACTCGCTCCCTTGACAATTGGACACCCTTTGTAGGTGTGAACCATTCATTTGACCATGGAAAGATGACGTAGAGATTAAGACGCTTGCACAACGACGTCCAATCATATTCGTTACATCGCTCGTTGGTGTGTTGCATGTCTTGCGAGCTCTAGAACATTCATGAGGCCTCCTCTCACGATTGACCATGTGCAAGAGTCGTCAAACTTTGTAGTACCATTGAAAAGATGGACGGTCTAAAAGTTGCACGATGTGCCCGAAAGATTTGCAACTCGTGGATCTTCCCTTGGTGATTGTCAAGCATAGCTGAAAGTACGTTGTACGACATCCTTTCTCATGCATCATCTTCCCTATGCCAACAAAGGGGATGAATGGGAGGGCATCGTATACCGACACCCTGTCGTTGAATTTTCACGTAAGCTTGATGGGACGACGCGGATCGAGATGATCATGTGGCCGAGTCTAGAGTAAAACGCTCGAAAGCCCCGTGCGTCCATGGGTGTGTGTTTTCTTCAACGAGGATGTTGGAGCAAGTGAACTCCATCGTTGCGTATTCCTCTCTTCTCGAACACGTGTGCGACGATCTCATCCTTCGTTATTCGTTTCTTTCCGCCTTTCATCGTCCACGCATGGTCGGGATCCTCGTGGAGGTGTGCGTGTTGCACACCATGGTGTCTGGCCATCACCACGTGGTTGGTGACGTGTTAACACGAGTCAAAACATCGGTTTCAGATGAGACACGAACGGAACCCACGAACCACGTCGACGATGCTGCATGGCCTTGCGCACGTGTGCGCGCCTGTGCGCGTCGCCGTGCGTCCGACGAGGCTGGTGGCGAGGTCAGGCGAGGGTCCTTCGGTGGGAGATGACGGACACGACGAGCGTCGATTGGTGCGGGCCTCCCGGCGGTGGGAAGCGGGGAAGAAAGAAGGCGTGGACGAGGACGAGATCGTCGCCAAAGAGTTTCAACTCGGCAGTGCGGCAGAGATGACGGATGTGCAAGCCAAGTACAAGGACAAGATCAAGGAGAAGCTGTCGGAAAAGGCGAAGGAGCTCAAGGGAAGGGAAGCCAACGCCAGGAAGGTGTTCCAAATGGGACAGAACGCCTACGAACGCGGTGCATACCAACAGTCGGCAGACATTTTCGAATACGCGCTGGAGAACGTGACCAAGCCGAATTCCATGGTGGGAGGGGAGATACAACTGTGGCTGGCGCTTTCGTACGACGCACTGGGCAAGTACGAGGATTGCTTGAGCTTGTACAGGTCACTGGAGAAAGAACACCCGTCCCAAGACATCAAGAAGCGTGCTGCGGAGCTTCGTTTCATCCTGGAAGCACCGAAGCTGGAGATCGGGGAGGACGAGCGGGTGAAGATACCGATCATGGACGACAGCAGCGGCTACAACGACCGTCGCTTCTCTTCCACGAAGCGTCCGGCGAGCCGACGTCGCGAGCTGACGTTGGAGGAGCGGTTTCTGGAGAACTACCAACCTCCGAAAGTGGTGTCGAACCGATACTTCTGGGTGGCCTTGACGGTCGTCCTTGCCTTCCTGGCCGTGTATTCGCGCCAGATGGTTTCCGCGCCACCTTGACGGGACCTTTCTCCGCCATGGAGAAGGAAGCAACGAGCCGCCACGATCGCGGTTGCGACGCTTGCGTCGCGCACGACGCATGGAACCGCGTCCACCTCCCTTTCGAGAATAAACTCCATCGATCGCTTCGGGTCTTTCTTCCCTCTGTTTCCCCTTCGACCGGGGTTGTGAACATCACAACCGAGTTTCCATCGAACGTGGTGGGGTGAAGGAGACGACCCCCCTGCCGTTCGTTTCGGAGGAGATGGATCGGACGGCGTTCCCCTTTCAAAAGGGATTTTTCCTTCCTTTCGAAAGGGTGGAGAAAGGGAATCGAAAGGAGGACGAACCCGAACGAAGGCGACACCGACGCGTCGGAACGTCGCCATGGACGCGATGGCCGCACAAGCGCACGTCGACGTGCGACTGGAGCATGCGGAGGACCTTCAGAAGGAACTGGCGGGTCTGGCAGCGTCCCTGGCGAGTCCCAGAGGCGGAGACGCGTCGGCGAGGAAGGCCTGGAAAGAATCCTGGCCCTTGCTGGCGCACGTGGGCGGTCGACTGGCCACTGCAGTGGCCAACGCACTCGAAGCGGGAACTTGCGGTCCAGAAGAGGACACGTGGATCAATCAATGCCACGTGGCAGCCCAAAGGGCGAGGGCAGCCATGGCAGCCGACGGTTCGGCGCCACCAAGGGTGGACACCGAAGCAGCCAGGAGAGGCGGAGCCAGAGGTGAACAACGTGCTTTTGCCAATCGAGAAGCAGCCAGAGATGCACTGTTGAGACTCGTGGCTGCTGCCTTGGGAAGCGATCCCTTCGATGCAGAGGCCCGTGGAACAAGAGGAGCCATGAGAGACGGTGCAAAGCAGTTCCTGGCCACAGTGGCCGGAGAGAACCTCCCCTGGCTAGCGAGGTTCCTCACCAACCGCATCATCGAAGCAGGGGTCACCGGTGAAGCAGATCCAACGGTGTCTACGCTCACGAAAGACGATCCTACCAAGTTGCAGCGATTGGCGCAAAGACTGGGAGGAGGAAGCTCGGGTCCAGGCACCTCCTCACATCCAGGATTGAGCAGTGGACCTTCAGAGCAGTTGGGACAAGGAATTCATGCAAGCACATGGCCTAGAAACGGATCTTTGGGGAGTTCCTATGCATCTGCCACGCTGAAAAGCAGAACCACAGGTCCAGCGGGACAAGGAGCCGTGCAAGCCATGGATGGAGAGAGCCCGTTCAACGCGCACTCGGGATGGGAACGTGGCCCTACATCATGGGTGGGATCCAGCTGCTCTGTGCCCGGAACCAGCCCACCAGTTTTGGGACACAGTTCGGCCAAAGGCCGTCAAACTCGGCGAGTGGTTCCTTCAAGTGCAGGGACCGCCAGCCAGATGCACCCTGCGGTCACCAATCGGGCAATCACGCAAAACATCCAGTCCCTGCCTCGGGCCATGGCTGTGTATGCAGAGTTCCTCGATGCTGCAGACAGTGCGCGTCTCAATCTTCTGTTGAAGCGAGAAATGAGCGCCAAATTGCAAGAATTGAATGGCAGGAGCGGTGCCGCAGCTAGTGCTTTCAGTGAGCGGGTCTTGGCGTGTTGCACCCTGGCGTTCTTCATGGGGCTTATGAGCCATAGTGGCTCGTTTGAGGCAGGCATGTATGATACGCTTCTTGCCAACACGTGTGTTGATCTCAACCAGGCTTTGGACCAAGCTTGGCTCGACCAATCCCTGGTTCTCACTGTCCCTTGGGTTGTCGAGTTTTTGCGACCTCTTATGAACGATCCGACAGCTGTACATTCACCCATCTTTCGTCCAACTGTACTCAAATTGAAAGCCCTGAGAAGAGTGCCACAGCTCCAACCAATGCATCCTTCCTTCAACTTGAATCGAATGTGTGTGAGGGCAGTCCTGGACGGGTTTGTTCATCGGTTCGGCCCTCTCTTTCCGGATGATGAATTGGCAGTAGAGGGGACTGCAAAAGACTTGCTCAAACTCAATCCTCAGGCAAACAAACACATTGATGCAGAAGATGGATTGGTTAACGAGCGACTTCTACAGCATTGCTGTCCTATGTTAGAAGAGTGCCGTGCACTACTTTCCCAAGGCGCATCTTCTTCTGGAAGCACACCAAAAAGCAATCCAAAGTTGGTACAAGTCCACAGGGTAGATGCCCCACAACAAGCACCTGGTAGACTGCGAGTGGCACCAATTAGCTCCACACCCTCCCATGGAACACTACTCAGTAGTCTGGAGAAGTCTTTTTTGGAGTCGAATCCATCTGTGAGGAGAGTGGTAGACTTTGTTGTTGACACATCCTCTAGGAACATCGTGGCCTCTGCACTCGACTGCGTCACTCCACTTTGGAAGGATGCATACGTGAGGATGCTACAAACAGCTGTGGAGCATGAGAAAGCAACCCAGGAAGCTGCAGGACTCATGGGTTCGAACGCTGAAACAAATGACAGGCAACCTGAACTACCTACGGCGCTATTGGCTTCAGTTGAATCTGCCATTCAGAAAACGTCGCAACACTGTATGGACCGTGCGGAGGCACTTTTGGAGGCTTCAGCGAGTCGAATAGAATGCCCATTGTTGGCCTTGCTGCCTACAGATGTGGGCGAACAATCTCAAAAGATTGCACTGCAAATTGCAAAACAATCGGTGCTTCTAACGGCTCGTCAAAGGCTTCAAGCCAACCTATCCTTTGCCATCCGGAAGTCTCTCACGGAAGAGACAGCGCGACACTACTTCAAGAGATCCAATTTGCAGTCATCGATCAAGAAATCAACTACTGCAGAATTGTTGGACACACCCATACTTGGTAAGGAGATGCAAGACATGAGCATTAGCAACCCTGCAGGGACAAGCAGATGTCTAGAATCCGATGGTATGCCTCCATCCAACCAGGTAGCAAGGTTGACCCATGTATCGCAACCATGCCCCGTGACGCTCCAAGAAGCAAATCGCCTGCTTGGAATGACTCTCGACATTGATTTTGTGCAGGGGCAGTCAAAGCTGCAAGCCTGCCAACACAATGCTCGTCTCTTCCTGTGGGGCTTGATCTGCGGGGAGACCGGGGGTACATTCTTTGCTGCTCAAAATGTGGCCTTGCCAGTGTGGAAAGAACTGATCGACTCTCTGCTGGTACCAGAAGGCGAGCTTGCTTATTGCATTGTAGATGCTACCTTTGTACAAGGTAGGCAGATCACCTGGGACAATCCTGAATCTCTGCGAGAACGTTGGTTGGTAGATCTGCTGAGGCCATATTTGAATCACAAGCTTCTTGGGCCTCCACTATTGGAGGAACCAATTTTGCTGCTTCTGAAGGAACTGTGGGAGAAGGCCAAGCAGGAGGCCGAAGATCCAGTTCGGGGACAGGAGAAGCTCTGCCTGTCCCTCCTCGCTCTATGCCAGCATTTGTTTTTGGAATTGGATCTTTCAGAGCATCAATGCAAGGGCCTGTTCCAGCTCCCATCCCTTCTATTAGGATGGTCTGCATTGCTTGATTTGCGCAGCAAGGGCATTCAAGACCGCATTCATGCCTTCATCCAGGCTTTAGACTGGGCGATTGCTTGATCTGGTTCGACCCTGCACCCTTCTTTGGAAGCACACCTTGCACACACTGCACGCACCACGTTTCACCGCCCTTTGCAACCAATGGCAAGGCATCAATTGTGCACTGCACACTTCATCCATGGAATTGCGGATCCCTTGTTGTAATGCTCGTGATGCCCACGGATCCATTCTCCACCACTGCATGTCCATGCCATCCATTTATCTCAATTGTCCTCTGCATCGTCGGATCACCACCTTGGGAGGTACATGTGAAGTGGGAGAAGAAACCACTCGTGCAAAGCAGCCCATCGTCCTGACCACTTCGAATGGAAACGTGTCGACGACGCACGACTGCAGTAGCCGAAGACGAAGCGTCGGCACCGTCGCAATTTTGAAGATGCGTTGATCGCGTCGACGCGAAGCGCAACGCCAAGCTGTACAAAGGACAAGACGAAGTTGTCGGTGGCGGTGGATCGGATGAAACAAGCACTTGCACACCTGCCTCCTTGGCACGGTGGATGGCAGCACGTGCTTGGAAGCACGTTGGGATGGGCAGGATATTGCGCAGATCGTACCTATGGTTTTCTGGCACATGGAACGCCTTTGAGTCGCGGATTGTTCTGGAGCGGTGGATGGGGAGATCTCAGCTGGGCAGACTTCCACCTTCATGTACAAGAGATGCAACAATGGCCACCCAAGCCCATTCACATGGACATGGTGGAAGACAAAGGACCACACCGAGCTGCACTTGCACTGGCGTGGAAGCACAAACTCATGCAAGGGAGATTTCACACGCCATGCGGAGACCCCATCCGGCAAGTGTTGCCACCGGAATCACATGTAGGAAAAATGGCACTGGTGCTCCCGCAAAACAAGCAAGTAGGTGACAAGATACCTTGCGTGCTGCATCTGTCAGGAACTGGAGATCAACGGTTTGGACGCAGATTGAGACTGTCTGCTCCCTTGGCAGACATGGGCATTGCCTCTGTCATCTTGGAAAATCCTATGTACGGAGATCGCAAGCCTCATGGGCAAAAAGGGGCCAAACTCAAGTACGTGAGTGATCTGTTGGCACTGGGCAAAGCAACCATAGATGAAAGTAGGAGCATCCTTCATTGGCTCGATCAACAGGGATTCGGTCCCTTGGCCGTCTGTGGGTTGTCCATGGGGGGCGTTCACGCAGCCATGGTAGCTTCTTCGTGTGCAAAGCCCATTGCTTGTGTTCCACTCCTTGCTCCTCATTCCGCTTCGGCAGCGTTCTGCAGCACTGGCGTCCTTCGGGATGCATGCGATTGGCGAAAGTTGGATGCAGACGAGGATGTAGCATTGGAGAGGTTGCGAGAACTTTTGGACACGTTTGCAAATGTGTTGGTCCTTCCATGTCCACCCAAGCCATCTGCTGCGATCTTTGTTGCTGCAAAGCACGATGCATATGTACCCATGAGCTCTTCACTAATGCTGCATGAGGCATGGGCTGGTTCGGAACTTCGCTGGGTCACAGGTGGTCATGTGTCTTCTTTCTTGTTCCAGGGTGCTCATTTCCGCCAGGCTATCTTGGATGCCATGGATCGGGTCTGATCCTGTGCTTGCCACATATGCATTGGCCTTTGGTACACCAGGTGTTGCATGTGTGGACCTGTTTCTTCGGCAACTCTGCATGCTTCTATGTCTATTAAGTAAACGGATTTCTCAATCTACAGATTCATTGCCCTCTCGTTGTCTCTGCTTGGGAAGAAGCGTGGGTGGTGTATGTATCTTGGTATTGCATTCTTACACTATCCATTCTACGCTTTGCTGTCGTCCATCGCAACTGCGATTCAATTGGTATGTGGAGCATGACACGGTGGCCAGATGTTCCCCATCTCCACCAATCCAATCTGCCTTTGTCAGCCATGGATCTTCCTTCTTCGTGACAAATCTCGGCACAACCTTCGGGGTCAATGTTGGAAGACTTAGCATGTAGTCACGATCCTCTCCTACTTTGGGATTATTGATCTTCTTGGTGCTTGAAACGTTTGCACATTGCATTAAATGGGAGCATGTTGTATAGAAAGCCAAAGCAAGCGGTTGGATGACAAAGAGCCTAGACATCCTTTGTTCGATGGCATTCACGGGTGCTATGACCTCTACAACGACCATGGGCTTTGTAGTAAGATATCTTTCCATTTGACGGAGGTTTCAAGAAAAGAAAGCACCACATCCGCGACGATAACTTGGGAAGGCAACTTTCTAGGCACTATGCATTTGTATTCGACGCCGCCATGCATGTACTCTCAACAAATTGTAGGTAGGGCGACCGTTCCTCGAAGGTGGGTACTATTACATCCTCTGTGCAAGGATGGGATTGGGTTGATTCATTGATGTAGCACCTTTCTCCCAGGACTCCAAGGTCGCGGAAGGAAACATGGTCGCTCATGCAATAATCACAGCATAGCACATACATGCACGGGTCACTCGACAAGAGATAGATGTGATGAAGGCCTCCTTACGAGTGGTAGGAAGCAATATTTTATTCGCACCGGCACTACGGAGTTGGACTCGACTTCCTTCGCTTGCACATTGCGATTTATTGCAATCCCTCTACTTTCGTTTCGATATTGCGGATCCAAGCGCTTGACGGAAGAGAAATGGAGACGAGACTATCTATCTATCACGTATGGACATTTCCCGAAACGATGCCATGACGTGTTTATTTGTGTGTGTCGTTTCTTGGCACGGCAAAGAGGGATGCAAGATCCCTCTCCGCGAGTTTTTTCTCTTCATTCCGTGGTGACGGAATCTTCCACCACCGCGCCGTGATTTTCCCGATGTTTTCGAGCATGCCGATCATCGCTTCCTCCGCCACGTCATCCGTCGATCACGCGCCTCCGTCCGCACGGACGGCGCGTCGCTTCGTCTATTTCCTGCGTCGTCTCTTTTCCCGCCGCCGTTCCACGGTCTTTTTTCCCAGGCATTTCGACCCCCTTCCTGCGTCGTTCCTGGGTCCGTATCCAAGACCCCTCCGACTGATCCTTTCGGGTTCAGAAGTCCCTTTTGATGGGACGAATCGTTCCGATTGAACCCGAACCGTTCGGGTTCCAATCCCTTCGGTCCCTCACCAACCGCCGCAGGAGTGCATCTGCCACGCCGAGGGTGCATCTGCCACTTCCTTCGCATCCCTCGAGGGAGGGAGAACGAAGGCCATCCCCACCAGTTGCACCACACTCCTTCGGTGGTGGACCGACGTGGTGGCAGAGGCCATTGGCGCGCGTGCGCGTGGACGTGGTGGAAGCACGCGGGGATCGACGAGCACGTGAGTGGCAAGGAGGAGCAAGCGAGGTGCAGAAGCGCATGCATGGAGGCCTTGTGCGCGTGAGGTGCCGCGCCGGAGCGGAAGCGCCACGCGATCCGAAGAAAGGGATCCGAAGGAAAAAGAAGAAGAAGAAGAAACCGACGCGAAACCATCCGTGCGTTCGAGAGATGGGAATCGCAAGAGCCGTGGCGTCCATGGACGAAGGAGTGGTGGTGCAAAGAAAACAAGCCGAAAACGCACTCCAAGACGTGCTGAAGCTCGCCGTGCCTGCCGTTGGAGCGGTGATCGCCGATCCACTCATGAGTGTCGTGGACACGGCGTGCGTGGGACAAGTCTCGTCCCTCCATCTGGCCGCGCTCGGACCCAACACCGCCGTGTTCACCTTCATCTTCCAAGTCTTTGCCTTCCTCGGGGTCACCATGACCAATGTTGTGGCCAACAACTCCATCACCGCAGCAGGAGACAATCCAGAAGAAAAAAGAAGGAGAAAATGCGTGTCCGAAAGGATGCTGTCCTACGCGCTCATCTTCGCTGTGATGTCTGGGATCGCCTGCTGCGTGGCCTTGCAGGCCTACGGGAGAGAAATCCTCCTGCTCATGGGTGCCGGGAACGAATACATGGAACCTGCCATGAAATACTTGAGGATACGAGCCTTGGCCTCCCCCGCCGTCATGATCATGTGCGTGCTGCAAGGAGCCAGCCTGGGACAGCAAGATTCTGCCACGCCTCTCAAGATCTTTACCGTGGCCGGACTCTTCAACTTGTTTGGAGATATCTACCTGACGCTCAGCCTGAGATGGGGGATCGCCGGAGCCGCTTGGGCCACGCTGGTCGCCCAGTACTTGGGTGCCACCATCTTTCTGAAGGTGCTGTACACGGCAGGTAAAGACAACGAAGACTGCGTTGGGATACGGTGGTTCGGAATGCCCAAGTTGTCCTCCTTGCGTCCGTTCCTGATGGTATCCAGCACCCTCGTGGTGCGCACGGTGCTGCAGATGTGCGCGTTCTCTTTGATCACCTACAGGGCCACCTCCATGGGTACCATCACCACTGCGGCGCATCAAGTGATCATGCAGGTGTTTTGGTTTCTCTCGTATTTTCCTGAACCGCTTTCGTTGGCAGCGCAGTCGTTGATTGCGAGGGACAAATCGTCCCCGAGGAAGGTATCCAGCTTGTCCTGGATTCTGGTAAAAGTGGCCGTGGTTCTTGGGGTCCTTCTTACCTTAGTCTTCATCGGTGTGTTGACGCTGGGCGTGGGTCTATTTACCAGCGATCAGTTGGTGATTTCAGAGATCAACACCGTCTTGGTCCCAGCTTTGCCTTGCTTGGTGACCATTGCCGTCGTGATGATCTGCGATGGGGTCAGCATCGGGTACAGCATGTACCATGTCCTTCCGAGGATCGGGCTTCTGTCCTTGATTGGTACGGGAATGATGCTGAAGGGAACGAGTAGTCTGAGTCAGGTGTGGTGGGTAATGGTAGCCTTCTTCGGGATGCGGTTGGGACTGCACATGATATACATCGCTAGAAGTTGGAATCGGCACCCTCTTGGCGGCCTGCTCCTGTCCAGCGACGTCGAGGTAAGTGGGCTCGTCAAGCACGCGGTGCCAAGTCTTGACGCGTAGGGTAGAGGTTTATGGTATTTTCTGAACAGGGTCTGGGTTGTGGTGTGGGTCCACCGAACGCCCAGTTTGTGATGAGTCCGCCATATGGCGGCAACGATTTTTTCAAATGTGTGAAGAGCATCCATTGGTTGGGATATTGTGTGTAAAAGAGTCGATTGCGAGTATATCAAATGCGTACATATGTATTCGTTGCATGAGCAGATCAAACTGCATGTGTCTACCATTGGTTGCTAAAAAGATTCCAACTGCGCGGGGCCAGCATGTCACAGCTGTTGCCCAGAGTGCGAGCGCCACCCTTCATGGTTACAATGCGCAAATGCTTCTTCCTCCAGACTTACAGCCTGTATTTCAGCCATCACCGCTATCTATTCTATGTACAGAACTACTCCGCCTGCTGCGCTCGCATGCGCGCCTCAGCTAGGTACAATCATGTGGCCAAGAATCCCCGTTCCCCACCTGCTGCCATTCCAGACACCCCATGGCCCTTTGAACACCCGGTATCCACTATCTTTCTCCGTGTCTCCACAAACAGCACACGCACATTCTTTGCCCTCACAAACGTGTTTCTTTTCATTCTCTTCCTTTGTTACGTCAGGTGTGTAAGGTTCTGAAGTCTTGTACGGTCGATAACAACTCAGGCGTGCGTCTTTGCCTTTTTCTTGGTGGCCAGTGCTTCAATTGCTTTGGTGGCGGCTTCGGCGATGTCTTGTGGGGACGGCGCCTCTCCATCGACTTGGACGTTGCTGCTCCTCTGTTTGGTGAAGAGTGCTGCCAATCCTCCACCAGCAACACATGCTCCCACGCAGAGCATGACCACTGCACCTGCTCCGTAGGTTTCGTAGGATTCGGCGGTTTTGGACGCGGCTTCCATGATGGCTTGTTCTTTTCCGTGCATGGCATCGGCGGCTTCGAGCACCACCGCCACCACGCATCCCACCATGGCGCTTCTTCCCGCCAGCATTTCGAAGGCTCGTGTGTCTGCCGTGGCTTTGGCCGTTCGGGACACCAGCACCGGCAGAGTCCTCCTCGTGGCTTGCACCGTCGCAGTTTTCCCCTGTCTCTTCTTGTTCCGCACCTCCGTTCTCTTCGTGGTGGTCTGTGCACCCATCAGACACGTGTGTGCCATCTTCTTTCGTCCTGCTGCACCGTTCGTTGGCGCACCACGTCGCACGTGTGGTTCGTCGACGTCGGTTGTGCGCCACTCGTTCGGGAGTGGACACGCCACGTCGCCCACCGAACCCACCCCCTTTCCTCTGCGACGCACCCACCGCCAGGCCCCTCCCTGCGATCCTCGAGGGCACCGGGAGGGGCAGAGG
>JBBULP010000509.1:0-50259 GCA_038048775.1 Picocystis salinarum | reverse complement strand
TGGTCACACTTCCCATGGCATGAGGACACACCGATGCGATTGGTCACACTTCCCATGGCATGAGGACACACCGATGCGATTGGTCACACTTCCCATGGCATGAGGACACACCGATGCGATTGGTCACCACGAAGTGCAATGGTACATTCTATGCTCTCTGCCATGTGCATGGACACGAATGCTTCAACGTCTACCCATTGCGTGATCCCACCCGCATGCTTCGGTGTCGTGACACGTGCATGCTCCCCTCCTTCCATGGGCCCCTCTCTTCTTCCCATGCCACGGATGGCTCCCATCGGATCGACCCCCCCCATCCCCTCTCTCTCTCTCCCTCTCTCTTCCCCGGAGGGTGCGTGTGTGGCTGTGGGGGTGTGGCTGTGGGTTCCTCCCCGCATCCCCTCTCTCTCCCTCCCCCTCTCTCGATCTCTCTCGGTTTGGATCCACCCCCGCCCGAGTGGATAGGGTCCATCCCCTCTCTCTCTCTCTCTCTCTCGGGGGTGTGGTGGGGCCGCCATCCCCTCCCCTCCCCTCCACTCGAGAGGGAGAGAGAGAGAGAGGGAGTGGGAGAGCGTGTGCCGCCGCAGCGATGCGTCTTGCCACCGCCACGCGCACGGCCAAGCTCGGGACTGGAAACGCGCTGCGAAACAAACGAACCGAAAGATGCAGCAGGAAAAACCACGTCGGGAAGGCGGGAAAACGCGCCTGCGTCATGTCGGTGCGTGAAACGAACCAAGAGAGGGAAAGGAAGGAAAAAAAAAAAAACAAGAGACGTGGAGAGAGGGAAAACGAACGCACGGATGGCGCGATGCACGTCCACGAAAGGGAAAAAAGATGAAGAGAAGCTGACGAAAGGACGACGCGCAGGCCGATTCCATCTCCAACCAGTACGCTAGCGCACTGATCGAACTGGCGCAGTCGTCCAACGTGCTCGAAGAAGTGCACAGCGACATCGACGCCTTGGCCGCACTGATCAAGACAGACGAAAGCATCGCCAACTACCTCAAAAATCCCGTGGCGGATGCCCAACAGAAAAAAGGAGTGATCAACAAGATCGCCGGAGAATGCGAGTTCAACAAAATCACCACCAACTTTCTAGGATTGCTCGTGGACAAACAACGCGCAGGACTGGCGGCCAAGATCTGCGAAGATTTCGAAACCATGTACTGTGACATTACAGACACCCAGATCGCAACCGTCACCTCCGCGGTCAAGCTGGAAGACGAACAGCAGTTCCTGATCGCCAAGAAGCTGCAAGAAATGACCGGATCCAAAAACATCAAACTCATGCCCAAAGTGGACGAGTCCCTGATCGCAGGATTCGTCGTGCAGTACGGCAAGGACGGATCCGCGTTCATCGACATGTCCGTCAAGGGTCAGATGGAGAAGATGGCGGCACAGATCGCACCGGAAAACCTCAGCATTGCTCCCTCTTCATAAACCCCTTAATACCACTTTTGCGGCTGTGGCCTGATGCCCG
The DNA here is from genome assembly GCA_038048775.1 of Picocystis salinarum. Classification (NCBI taxonomy): domain Eukaryota; kingdom Viridiplantae; phylum Chlorophyta; class Picocystophyceae; order Picocystales; family Picocystaceae; genus Picocystis; species Picocystis salinarum. The sequence continues at coordinate 48,782 of JBBULP010000509.1, read as the reverse complement.
GCTCTCGTTTGAAACCTCGCACCCGGCTGCGCTCGTGCCATGTATCTTCCCGTCCCGCTCCAATCGGAACGCCTCCCATCGCCTTCAGGATCCTTCCGTGGACTCTTGATTGCGTGGGTGGGCATCTGGATCCACCTCCATCTCATCCGACACGGACAAGGACAACCGCTGCAAGCTTTGCAGGACCTCGGAACGATGCTTCTGGACCGTGGTGCGGAGGTCCTCGATGGCTTGGCGATGGTCCTCGATCTGTGTTTGAAGTGCGTGCTGCAGTGTGGCCCTCGCTTGAAAGTGACGCATGGCGTTCAAGAGGTAATGCGTGTTTTGGAAGACGGCTTCCAAGTCCGAGAGTGCGTGGACGTACTCGCCGGGTCTCGTGGCCAACACGTCGATCAAGTCGATGAAGTGGTACAGGATTTCCTTGTTCAGCTTCAGGAGCTCGCGCTTGAAATCCACGCGTCCGTCGTTCACCTCGAAAAGCACCTTGTCGGTGCGCAGAGGTGGCAAGCCGTCTTCCAACGAGTAGATCAATCCGAACGCTTCGAACTCCGAAGCTTCTGGCGGCTCTGGCGGCTCGGGAGGCCTCCGAACCGCGCCTCCTTCGCCACGACCGCCTTCCTCTCGCCTTCCTGCATCGTCTTCCTCCTGTTTCGGCGCGTAGAGGCGGTAGAAGCGCGGCGGAGGTGGAAACGTCGACGTCGCCATGCGCGCCAATGCTCACCGTCGAGCGGTGTCGGAGAGTTTCTCGATCGAAAACGCAGGACGAAAGGGAAAACTTGACCCCGGATGGATCCCGGTTCTTGGGCGACGATCGTCCAATCGAACCCGAAAGGATAGTTGGGGAAAGGAACGGTGATTCGGTCCAGGAAAGCCGGAGAGAGCTGGTCGCGGAACGTGGCGATGTCTCGTCTGCCGAGGCGAAAGCAGGCCTTTGGAAGGATCTGCACGTCGAATCGTGCTCCCTCAGTTGCCGACGCTCCGCACCAGTGAGAGAAGAGGCGCACGTGCGGCTGAAAGGTGCCGGTTCGTGCCACCATGCCTTCCCTTGCAGGTGGGAGCAGGAGTCGTGCAACCAGTTGCGACACAGGACGCGGGCATGGCATCCGCCATTATTCGGCAACCAAACGTTGGACACGACACGCAAAGTGAGGCACAGCTGTAATTGGTATTATATGATAACAAAGACTTCAAGAGGATGGCAGCAGAGCCCTGCGCCTGAGTGTGTACAGTAGAAAGAGTGACTTATACTTGAAAATGTTGCAGTGTTGGTGTTCCTCCAAGAACCGTGAGAAGCAACAAGCGGCGATGGCCCAGACTCTGTCAGGACCATCTCAAACGCGCATCATCCCTCCTGGAAGAACACCGCTTTGTTTTGCTTCCCCAGAGGGTTTGTACCCCACAGGATCATGCCTGCGCCTCCTTCACCTGGCTGGCCGCAATTTTCGACTGCACGTCCTTCACGGCTGCTTTGATGGCATCTTCGGCCAGCATACTGCAGTGAAGCTTGACAGGGGGGAGGCTCAAATGCTTGGCAATGTCGCTGTTTTTGATGGACAGAACTTCTTCGAGGGTCCTTCCCTTGACCCATTCCGTGGCCACACTGCTGGAAGCAATGGCCGACCCGCATCCAAACGTCTTGAATCGCGAATCCACGACGTTCCCGTTCTCGTCCACTTTAATCTGCAGCTTCATCACGTCTCCGCAGGCCGGTGCACCGACCAGTGCCGAACCCACGAGTGGATCGTTCTTGTCGAAGGAACCGACATTCCTGGGGTTTTCGTAGTGCTCCACCACCTGCAAGCCACCGTCACGTCCACGTTTCGCGTCCCACGGCGTCGTCAGCTCTCGTTCCGCTTCCTGTACGGCTCGCATCGCTTCCGTACGCTTCCTGCACGCACGTTCTTGTGGTAAGCCGCCCTTCCGGCGTTGGCGGACGTCCTCAGGGCCGTCCGGAGGGACCTCGACGCCGCTTGTGCGCAGTTGGCGAGCATTTCGAGCAGTTGATTCGCGTTCGCGCGTGCTGCTTCGTGCTGCGTTCGTTGGCGAAACTGATCACGTCGCAGCACGTCGATCCCCTATAAAAAACGGAAATTTGAAGGGAAACGGCCTCCCGATCAATCGGGATGAAAATCTTTTTTGAACCGAAGGTGTCGAAAGGAGGAGTCCCGCACCGAAAGGGGAAGGGGAACCGCCACCGAACGGATGCTCTGCGGGATGCGCTCCCCAGACCCAATAAAACGGATTGCACTCTGGTCGAAACCCTAATTTTGTACATGTAGCGCAGAGGACGTACCCCGGAGCTCCAGCCGATGGGAGTGCCGTACGCCTCGGTCAAATCCAAGCCAGCCAACAAGCAGAGATGGAAGTGTAAGAAGCTTCTCCCGTGCGAAGAGCAAGCTGGCAACGCGATGGCGCCGCATGGTGGTCGAAATGGCGCTTGTTCGGATGCATGGAACGGTGGAGAAGAACGTCCGGTCCGTGGACGTGGACGTGGATGCTGCCAACGACGTAGGCAACATCGAGTGAATGCGAGGGTCTTGCAATGCCTCGATTTGTGCACGATCCTCACGTTATCCCATGGAGAGGTCGACAAGAAGAAAGGAAACCGGTACGAATGTGAGGTGTCATCGCTTCATCCAGGCCACACCTCCATCTCCATCTTGTTGGGCAAGTCGCATTTGCGCCAAACGTCCCTCCAACGGAACGGGATTGGCCTCATTCTTCGAGGAAAACCGAAGCAATTTCAAAGCACATACTATGCCAATTTGTAAACCAAGAGGTCGCACTTGCTCCGACCATGGAAGAAATCGCGTTGTGGCTTTTGCACGAGATTATCAAGGAAACCACGAGCTGTATTCATGGACGGCTTCCTTCTTTTGCTCTTGCTATTCTCTTTTCCGTAAACTACCATGGCTTCGTCTTGCATTGTGGCACGGCTTGTGTTCGAGCATGAATCAACTAGAGCCTACGAGTGGAACTCCAATGAGCGAAGAGGAGAGAGGCCAAATCCAGTCGCTCGAATGGGAACACGAACATTCACGTCTTCGTCGATCGCGTCACGGCTGAATGGGAGCAATGTCTCCTTCAAAGCGCACGCTGCTTGGTATCAATGGTCGAGAATGAACTCACCCCTCAACACCGAAGGAAATGCAATGTGCACATCGGCAACGTGCCTCGTCTCGCGCGTCCCACGCCTCGTTGCATAGCCAAGAGTTCGGACGGACGACATCAGGCCTTCCACGACGCTCCATTGCACGCGGCAAGGACGTTGCACGTGCACGCGCATCGTGTCACAAACACGTCTTGGTTGGCTTTCGTCTTGTGTCAAGTTTCGTCCACATTTTCTTCGGGTTTCGTACGAGAGAGAGACGGTCGCTCGTCCCTTTCAATCGGCAGCGTAGTTGGACAGCTTTTTCCAACTGTCCAATCAAGGTGTTCCTTTCAAGCGCCTTGGAGGGGTCCGATTGGCCATGGCGGACGAGGCACGTGCGCGCGATGGCGATGGAAGCGGCGATGGCGAGGCGCAAAGAACGCCAGAAGGCACGTCTCGTGGGATCAAACGACGCCTCTCGTCTCCTCTGCTGGACTACTTGCACGTGAGGCAAAGGCAAACCGAACCGCAAGGTGCCAAGCGAGATCTTCGAGGTGCTCTGGAACAAAAGCAACCACTCGGCTTGGTGGAGCGGGAGCTCCCGCGTTCCCTCGTGTCGCGTTTCGACAAGACGTTCGCCTCGAAGTGGATGGACGAGAAACACGTTCTCGTGGGCACGAAGTGCAACCATCTCTTGGTCCTCGACGTGGAAAACAACACCTGTCAAGAAGTGGAACTGCCTTGTGGCAGAAGTGTCCCAGACCATGCAGGAACTGTGGCAGGAATCCACAGCATCGATATCAACCCTTCCAGAACCCTTGTTGCCACGAGCGCACAACACCCAGCGGATTGCGCTGTTCTACGCCTGGAAGACATGGCACCGGTGCAGGCCTTCTCTGTACATCAGGACTGGATCTTTGGGGTGTGCTGGTTGGCCGACGATGCGTTTGTTTCGGCATCCAGAGATAGCACGGTGGCACTTTGGAAAGTTTTTGACACCGGCGACGGTAATTGCAATGCAAAGCCTTTGGCCAAAAGCGAGTTCAAGCTGGAGGATTTTGCACGCGGCAAGAAGTTTAGGGATGTCAAGTACGATCCGTGCAAGGAGGAGATCTTTGTTCTGGACACGGAAGGATTCCTGCTCAACATGGACCCAAGAGACGAACTTAAGATTAGCAGCACCATTGCACTCCCATATGACAAGGAACTCACCTGCATGGCCATGAACGACAGCTTGGTGTGCGTGGGATCTCAGTCTTTTGTGACTGCCTACGACACCCGCAGCCAGGAGATGGTCTTTGACGTGAAAGGATGCGACAGCAGCTTGGGAACTCGATCTCTCAATTTCCAGACGACCATGCTTACTTGTGGAGGCGGTCAAGGGCACATCTCTTTCTTGGATCTCCGCACACAGCAATATTTGGACCTGGACGAAACGGGCAGAGAGCCCAAGCAGTATTACACAACAGGAAGAGGTTGGCTGGATAAGAACGAAGTGTACTACTCCTATTTTCACGGGAGAACGATTCCTAATGCATGCTACACGCAGTGCTGGGACCAATCAGGGACGCGTCTATTTGCAGGGGGTGGGCCCCTGCCGTTTGGTCTCCGAGGATGCTACATGGGGATTTGGTAGTTTTCTTGAAGGGCATTTCAGTCCACGTTACAGTTCCACGCTTTTGGCCACTTTAAGACCCAGCTTCGGCACAGCTTCACTGCACAGCACGCCTGCAAATGGGCTCCACTGTACACAGATTGCAGCGGTTGGAATCACGAACCGCTATCCTTTATTGCAATACAATCATTGCTCAAGCTCTCGGATCGCTCGCTTGAGGTGCAAGACCTGGTACTCCAGCTTGGACTTCTGCTCCCTGAGGGTTGTGTTTTCTTTCTCCATCTCCACGTGCTTGAGCTTGGCATCTACCAGCTTGCTTTCCAGCACTTTGAGTTCCTTCAGCACCTTCTCCAGCACCGGATGGCCAGAAGAATCGCTCCTGTTCACCTGTAACTTTTCGAACTGCGTCTCCAGCGCACGCAGGCGTTCGTCTGCTTCCTTGGCACGTCTTTCAAACGCTTCCAGGCTCAGCGGATCCACACCATCCATCGCCATCGACGCACGCTTCTGCCAGCCCTCGCCTTTCGTTTCGACGCAGGACGTCGAACCAAGCCTCCTCTCGAGTGCTTTCGAGCTTTGTCGTCAACGCAGATCAACGATCGTGGATGTCTTGCGATGGTGACGAAGCGGAGGTGCAGATGGTTCCGCCGAGGACACCTGTCGAAGGAGTTCAACCCTATGTGTACACCAGTAGTAGAAACTGCTCCATGTACCGCAAGGCGTGGCAGCGGTGCAAGAGCAAGTGGGTGATACAGAAAGGTGCATGATCCTTGTAGAAGTTATATACATCAAATTTGCATTACAGGTGTGTACAGGAGAGCATCAGCGGCGAAACTCAATTGGGGTCATCGAAGGACACTTCCACGGAACCGTAGTCTGAATCTGACGGTGCTCCAGATTGATGAGAACTAAGGACAGGAACCTTCATGGGAGCAGCTGGGCCTTTGCGTGCAGGGGTCGGTACGGCGATGGAGAGCACTCCGTGCTGGACCATGGCTCGCACACCTTGGGGATCAACCTCGCGAGGCAGCTGCAACTGCTTTTGGAAGCGGGCTTTGTAACCCTCCGTCCTCTCACCAACGATGTTGATGATGCCATCTTCGATGGCAATGCGCACGTCCTGAGGCCTCAAACCTGGAACTGCAAACTGCATGCTATGGAAGTGCTCTGTATCTTCATCGGACACATCGATGGTGGAGGCCACTTCCACCTCCGTGCGTTGGGCCGAGACAAGTGGAACCAAAACCTGCAGGATGCCATGCGAGCATCGTGCGGCAATCTTGTCCACTGCTGCATCGTCCAGCAGGCGGTACTCCTTTTGGAATGTTTCTTCCTTTGCATTCTTCCCTTCAATGTGAAGTCTCTGTCCACCCACACTGATTTCAATGTCCTCGGCTGTGAATCCTGGAACTTGCAAGGTGATCACGGAACCATGCTCTTCTTTGAACTCTTCTGGAACGGGCTCCACGGGCACTTGCGTCGGCTTCTTGCGAGGGACATGCACCACCAATATGCCATGCTCGCATTGTGCCTTGATGCCTTCCACAGGCGTGTCAGGGGGCAGCTTGAAGGAACGCGAGATGCGCATTCGGGGGCTTTCTCCGGTGATGACCAGGTGTCCATCCTTTACCTCCACCTGAACCTGTTCAGGTGTCATTCCCGGTACTTCACCGGTGATTATGAATTCGTCTTCTCCCGCCTCCGTGGTCATGGGGGGTCCGTGGAATGCCTCCATAATCTCTTCAAGTTGCTTGTCAAAATCACCAAACAGGCCACCCTCAAATGGCCACCGTCCCCACGCATCCCCGCTGAATGTGGGCAAATCTCCCACCCGCCTGGGACGCCTCTGCACCATTCTCCTCGTAGGATTCGTTTGTTGCAATGGCACATGCCCAGGTGCACCAGTCGGTGCATGTCGATCCATCTGGGCACAGGTGACTGTTGGCCTCCTGGGGAAGGAACCGACACGCGTCGTGGGCATAGGACGCACGTGCACCATCGTCTTCATGGCTTCTTCTGTCGTTGGTCGTCTTTCGAAGTGCTTCTGGTCGCGTCTGGTTCGTCTGCGATGCTGGAAATGCGCTTGCTGGCTGTGTTCGAGCTGGAATTCTGATGCTCCGACACGTCGTCGTCCCAAATTATATACCCGCCCCGGATCGATACCTCCACCGCAAAGATATCGATAAAATGATCATGATGTCGATTTGCTTCCATCGAAACTTCTGGATCTTTCTGGGGGGTCTCGACACGTCACGTGGCCTCGAGAGACAGACCGAAGAGCTTCGGGTTCGATCGAGACAACGAAAGGGAAAGCTTAATTGGGAGTCCCTTTCAACAAAAGGGGTGGAGAAGGCCACGTCGACACTCGGTACGGCAAAGGTGCATAGAACAAGCAATTACAACAAGTCAGGCGCCAATGGCGATGGTATGTACACTTGGTTGGCAAGGAAACTAGCAGTTCCACTCGTTTTGGAATGCCATGTTCACTCGAGTAGATTCCGAACGAGGTGGCTGGACGGAAGCAGATTGCAGAGGCACGTGGAAGGTCCCAGTGCCCAAGTCATCCTGCACAGGATCACCTGTTGGCAAGATCAACGTAAGCACCCCATCACGCACCGACGCACGAATGCCCCGCACATTCACATTTTCAGGGAGAACCAGGGCCCTCTCAAAATGTGCGTGGTACCCAGCGGTTCTTTCCGCTTGGATGAAGAGCACCCCATCGGCTGCCTCGATATGAAAGTCTTCGGGCCTAAGTCCGGGCACCGGAAATTGGAGAGTGCTAAAATGCTCTGTATCCTCATCATCGACATCCACTGTAGATAGCACGTCCACTTCTGCATTGTGGGTGGCGATGGGAACAAAGATTTGCAGCGTACCATGCATACAGCGTGCTGCTATTCGGTCGATGTCTGCGTCGCCCAGCAAGATATGAGTCTTTCGAAACTCTACCCCCTCCTTGTCTTTCCCCTGCAAGATCAGCTTGTGTCCCTCTACGTCAATGCTGATGTCTTCAGGTTCGTATCCTGGTGCTTTCATCATGATGACAGATCCTTGCGATGGACGGAACTCTTTGCTAGATGCCTCCACGTCCACGTGCCTCCTTCTCGGCCTGGGAACAGTCACGACCAGCTCGCCATCCGCGAACGTGGCTTTCACATCTTTTGCCGGAGTGTCCCTTGGTAACCTGAAGGATCTCTTCAGATGCGTTGCGCCTCTCTCTGCGGTGATGACGAGTTCGTTTCCCTCAATGTCCACGTTCACTTGATGGTCCTCGAACTCAGGAAGACTGGCTTTCACCACGATCCCTCCTTCGTCCGATACGGTGCGCAGCGTGATCCCATGATCCTTCGTTTGCAACGCATCGTCGAGGTACTCGAACAGATCTAGTTCGAAGGGCCATGAACCCCAAAGTTCGGCGTTCATGGCGTCGGCTTGGGACGACGGACTGGCAGAAGAAGTTCTCCCTTTTCGATCCACCGCTTGTCCTTGCTTCGCCTTCCCACACCTCTTCCTGCTCCTCCTCCTTCCTTGGGTGCCTGTTGGCTTGGCTGTGGCCTGCACGAGGCACGTGTGCGCTGCCATGCTCGCGTGCGAGATCTGCAAGACGTTCGGACGTGTCGAAAGTGTTGTGTCTTTCCGACACGTGGACCCCCTGGTTAACTTCGTGGTAAAATCCATCCAGGAAGTTCCTCGAGGAGATGCTGGTGCAGGAGTCCTCAGAGGGTGGCATGGAAGTGATGGAGGTCTTCCAACACAGGCAAGCTCTGGAGGAAGTGTCCATGTGCCACACCACCCACGAAGGAAAGGTACAAGAAACCAGGCGTGCCTGCAAAGAAATCCTGGGCCAGCTGGGGCGCCTTGGGATCTGCGGAGTAGGGGTGCTTCTCTTCTGCGTCGATCATACTGCCTGCTCCGCTGCAGCAGAAATTGACAGCAGAACCCTCCAGACGAAGATGCTGCAAGTTGTGGTCATGGCCATTCAAGTACAGACGCACGCCCTCCTCTTCCAATACGTCCTCCAACCCCATCTGCAGCAGTTCCTCGGCGTTTCCGTGCCCCCCTTGACCCCGGACAGGATGATGGCCAACCACAACCTTCCAATCTGCCTTGCTGTTGCGCAAATTGGTCTGGAGCTCTTCGATTTTGCTACGAAGCATTTCTTCCCAGTCTTCGTCTGCACCTTCTTCCTCCTGACTGTACCCACCTAGCTCCTTCCAGTCGTAAACCCTGCAACCCTCCCAGTTCTGGCCTTCGCACGTGCCTACTGCCGTGCAGGATTTGCAAGGATCTTTGCGATACTGCTCGATGAAAGGATTGGTGTCCAGGAAAAAGAATTGCAAGGTCATGTTAGGCGGCACCTCGTAGATCTCAGACATGCCGCTTGTGTAAATAATGAATCGCGGATCTCTCTCGCTGAGCTCCCCACTGGTCTGGGCCGTGACATTCCCGTGGTAATCGTGGTTGCCTAGCACACCAAGAAAAGGGACTTGAAGCTCTTCCTGGTGATATACCTGGGTGAAAGACCAATCAAACATCGGATCTTGTCCATGACGCAGTCCGTCTTCATAGAAATTGTCCCCTGTGTTGATCACGAGGCTCACCGGTCCTTGAGACCTGGTCCAGGCTGCCATGGCTTCTGCAGTGCCAGTTTGGTTATAGCCACCGCCTCGCCCGAAGTCTCCCACCACCAGCACACGAAAGGACTCGGCAGGTTTGTTTTGCTTGCTGTTTCCGCTTGCAAATGCCACTACAGTTGCTGCCACCAGCAACCCCATCAGCGCAATCACGCCCAAAATAGTCCACGTCCTCGAAGACAAGAGCGGTCTGTTTTTGGGACGTGGAAACATTGCGTTGAGCATACCATCTTCGTTCCACACCAGGTCGTCCGACTCGGTTGGTCTTTCGACCTGCAGTGCGTTCCCAGGGCCATGCCTAGACGCGGAATCCATGGCAGCGCTCGCAGACCCACCGAGGAAATCACGAAGTCTCTTTTACCACGCCGAGTGCCTTGCAAAATCGCGCTCGTGCGACGCGCAGAACGGCGCGTTTGCTCGAGCTGCGACCCGTGCAATGGGAGCCACAAACCCACGTCGATGGATCTCTTCCCATACGAACCGAACAGACCGGACACGAATCCCTTTCGATTGGACGTTCGAGTCCCGATTGAAAGGGACGTTCGTCCGGGTTCAACCGGGATGGAGGAATCTCGAGTGTCGACACTCGAGTGGACCAAGGACAACATCGAAGATGCTTTTTCAATTCACCCACCTCGACGGTGAAGAAACGTCCACACAATAGCCATGCAAGGCAAGTGCACGTCCGCGAGATGTGACCGTAGCACGTGCTGCGGTGTAGCGGAAGAGCACGCGACCACGTGGTGTGCCCTCGAGTGGAGGAGGTGTGTTTCGTGGCAACTTGTCGATGGTGGAAATGCCGTCCCATGGCGTCATTGGCGCCTGCCTCTTTCTCCATGATTGCAATGACGCTCACGTTGTGGCGGTTGCATGGGATCCATGCCTTGGAGGATTCGCACCAACCCACACCTCTCGTGGGCTGGAGATCCTACATGCCATGTCTATGACATCCTTCCGTTAGGCACCTTTAGGTCAACGGGGAAAAGTGGCGACTTCTTTGCGAAGTGTGAGCACAATGTTGTGAAGCAATCAACTTTGCAATTGAAAGGGCGTCCGTACCCTCCATTGCCTTCTTGGTTGAACACCCTCAATTGTGTTCGTTTTGGTTTTCATGGCTTTGCCTCTACCGGTGGTGCTAATGTATGCGATGCAAGACGTTGACCATGGGGCATCGACATTGCAAAGGCATGAGAGCATCCAAGATAGCACAAGTGTGGTTCCGCTATGCGAAGTGCACCATGTCACATTTTCATGTACGTTATCCGCAAACGATTCGTTCGTTTCATTGCGATCCACATAGGTGTACGGGTTTTACTATATTCTCGCACGCAAATTTGCACTCGTACAACTTGCTCATCTTTCCACATATGCGCAAGATGCCGTCGTTGATCGCATTCTTTCGCCCTAGGCATCCAAGGCCCGTCTCCTCACGTTCCAATCCCGCTGCCATACAACGTTGAACGAGGCGGAGAGGAGCATGGCCATTCGTCGGACGGAACCACCCCAGCGCGACGTGTGAATCGTCGTCCATGAGAAAGGAGATGATGCAAAAGCAAGTGGATCCTCCACCCTCCTTCCCGCTATCTTCACAACAAAATTCACAACTCTGTGTTTCGCCCAAGATCGGATCGACGTCGTGTTCGCTTCCGGTGCCCCGAAATTTGGATCAAACGGGCTCAAGTTGTCGGTCAACTGTTGACGAATTCGGATCAAGACGGATCAAATCGCACCGACGATGGCGACGAAGGTGACGAGCGTCGCAAGCGCGCCTTCTGCACCGCGCCATTCGAAAACGGCGCAGATTCAGGCGGAACGGCTGCGTGCACTGGCTAGAGCGGGACGTCTGGATCGCGACGACCTGCGGAACGCCGCAAAAGGACTCCCGGTGCGCTCCAGGGCGGTCCAAGTCGCCACACGTCTCGGCGCATTTGCTGGTGCACTGGTCCTCGACGCCGCACAGAAGCCAAGCGGGAACGTGCTGGACGTGGACGTTGCGCTGGACGACGTCGAAGATGGAGAAGGCGTGTCGGGAGACGTGGCCAGGGAAATGCGAGCGCAAGTGGAAGGTGCAGCCCGAAGAGGACGGGATCCAAGTCGAAGGAAATATGGTGGCAAAGATGCATATCGTGCTAGGCAATTGTTGAATTTGCTGGTGGAACTCGGACCAGCCTTCGTCAAGGTTGGACAGGCGCTTTCCTCGAGACCAGACCTGGTTCCTCCTGCGTACATCGATGCGCTCTCACGGCTGCAGGACAGGATGCCGTCCTTTCCGCACGAAGTCGCCATGCAAGTCATTGAAGAGGACCTGGGAAGAAAGGTGGAAGAAGTGTTTGTGGACATGCCCAGGAGACCTGTAGCAGCTGCCAGTCTTGGACAGGTGTACAAGGCCAAGCTGAGGAGCAACGGGCACACTGTGGCAGTCAAAGTGCAGAGACCAGGGATGGCCGAGTCCATTGCCATGGACATGTACCTGGTGCGGGAAGCTGCTGCGTGGATCGATGAAAACCTGGAAAAAGTCGGGGGGATTGTCCTAGAGCAGCAGCTTGCACCCTTGGTTGAAGAATTTGCGGCACGGCTATTTGGCGAGCTGGACTACGAGCAGGAAGCAGACAATGCTGAGAAGTTCGAAAGACTCTATGGGACGCTGCCTCGCATCCGCGTGCCAAAAGTGTACAGGGAGTGCCTGTCCACTCGAGTGTTGGTGACTGAATGGATTGATGGGAGCAAACTAACGGACAAAAAAGCCATGGAAGCCAGGTCCCTCTCCGTTGTGGATTTTGTGGACGTTGGGATCGAGTGCACTCTGCGGCAACTCCTCGACCATGGCTACTTTCATGCAGGTAAGTGTGATCGATTGCAATTGCGCCCCCTATGGTGCAATTCTGGCGTTCAAAAGGACTAACGGAAACTCGCTTGATGCTGGGCAATCTTCAAGATCCGCATCCTGGAAATCTACTCGCCATGAGCACAGGGGAGCTATGCTACCTAGACTTTGGCGTGATGAGCTCTGCCCCAGAAAACGCTAGGTATGCAATCATTGCTCATGTTGTTCACCTTGTGAATAGGGACTACCAGGCCATGGCAAAGGACTATTATGACCTGGAATTTCTGGACCCAAGTGTGGACACTTCACCGCTGGTTCCAGCGCTTGCTAACTTTTTTGACAGCGGCGTAATAGACATGGGTGTAGATCAGCTGAACTTCAAGGCACTGGTCGATGGGCTGGGCGAGATATTTTTCCAGTACCCGTTCCGCGTTCCCCCTTATTGGGCTCTAGTGCTACGTTCACTGACTGTGCTCGAAGGCCTGGCTATCTATTCCGACCCAGAATACAAACTTCTTGCAAAAGCCTACCCGTACATGGCTCAGCGATTGCTCACGGATCCGGAACCTACCCTGAGAAGGTCTCTGGAAGAGTTGGTTGTCAAAGATGGACGGTTCGACGTAGATAGGTTTGAAGGACTCGTTGAAAATTCCAAGAAGAGTCAAAGTTACGATACTGAGGGATTTTGGCTCTTTTTGGAGTGGTTCTTATCGCCTGAAGGTCACCGAGTCAGGGAAGCATTCAGCAAAGAGTTGGCTATCTTAGTAGATGATGCAAGCTATGCAAATACGCGGAATATGATCCGAAACGCGCTCAAGCTTGTACTCCCAGCGGAGGAAGTAGAATCTGCTGTTGATTCTTACCTGAAACTTCGAAAGCAGGAGAGTGAGAAGGCAGATCAATTCGCCCGTTTGTTCGAGTCTGCAGCAGAAATATTGGTTCCCAACACCGCAGACACCTTTGGTGGTACACTTGACCCTGAGAAAGTTCTAAAGTTCTTCCAGAATTCTACTTCCCTGGAGCAGCGGAAGCGCTTACGAATGCTAGCACAACATTCTGATGCATTAAATGAGCTCGCAACGAGCATCAGCACAGAAGTCCTCACTCGATTCGTTGCCCGTGTCACTAAACTTGGTTTACAAGTCAGCGAGCCTACCACTGGGAAAGCCGGGAAGAAGTAGATCGAGATTTTAAGGCTAGTCAGCTTTGCAATGAAAAAGATTGGGTCAAAGGGAAATATCCCGAATGCCAAATAGGGCGGTCAAGGATGGTATGGGTTGTATCATCAATTTATTTGGACGAGGATGGCACTAATTTTACGGGGACCTATTCTCCTCGTCCTGAAGCGGGGTGCGGTTATTGCTGGTGCTGATACTATGATCCACTTGGCTTATGGATTCACCACCTGCAACGTAATAAAATACTATGACAATACCTACGATCATTATTGCGCCAGCTATGCACCCAATGGTTTTAAACCGCTCGCGGTCCCAGCGCCACGGGAATCGCGTGCCACGCTTCCTCGCACCCTGGGCATCCATTCCCTTTCTCCCCTCTTTCTCCCCCGTTTCCATTGATTCTTCTGGACGATTGGATATGGACGATTTTTCTGCTGTGAAGGAGGGGAAGAGGTCTCGCTCCAAATCCAAAAGTCTCTGCTTCACATCAAAAGGCTTTCGAACCGGCTCTTCCTCGGCTTCCACCTTTGGGGGGAGTGGTTTAGACTTGGGCCTTGCATCCAACCAAGCATCCAACTGGTGCAACAGGTGTCTGCTCTCACTTCTGGACGTGTTTGGGACTTCCTCTTCCCCTTTTTCTTGGTCCACGTCTTCTGCACTGACGCCTTCCAGCTGGAATGGATTCCGGATGAGCCAGTCCGACACCACGTGATCCAAGCTGGGAAGCCGCTCGGCACCCACCAGGCCCTTCACGCGCGTCCTGAGTTCGTCCATCGCACTCCAAGCGCTTCTGAGCTTCCCAGATGCCGCGAGAGCAACGGTTTGCGCGCAAAAATGGCTCGAAAACGACGAAAATCTGGCGGGAAGCGTCGGCCAAGGCCGCGGGTGGACCCGCCTTTGTTTACGTTACCGAATCCAAGTTAACCTGTTGTATGTCTCCTTCTGGACCCTCACAAAACCGATGGATGGATCGATTTACGAAAGGTTAAGCGTGGGGGAGAGCGGTCGCGGCCACGAAAGGGAAAGAAATCGGGTTTGATTGGAAGGAGTTCGGGTTCGTCTTCGGTTTAATTGGAGACACGTAGACGGATCGAAAGGAAGGAGTCTGAATGGCACGTCTTCCACGACCAGAAACTGCTTTTGCGATTCCAACATCGAATGCTTCGTTCTTTGGAACGAGGAAAACAGGCCAAAGGAGTTCAGCTGAGGTGCCAACCGTGCCTGGTTCGATCTCATTGTAGGAAGAAAGGCATGACAGCGCCACCCCACGGCCTGGCGCCAATTTGTTTGGGGGTGCTGTGTGCTTATGGCATTGGATGGCGGAGCAACCATGTCGCAGAAGCGCATGGGCAACGCCTTTGCCTTACAACCAGCACGAACAAATATATAGACTTACTGCGGTTCCCGTTGGACCAGAAACGGCACCCCCTTTCACAATCCATACAGAGGACATCTTATCTTGGCACGAAAGACCACCGAAAAGTTGATGAATCGACTAGGAAGGTTCGAAAAAAATGATGCGCATTCTGGATTAAAAATGAATCACTGCGCCTGGAGAGCATATGTACAATGGAATAACGTCAACCAGTCATCCTGGGCTTTTTGCCAACGGTGTTGAACCTTGTCTCAGTCACCTTTACAAATACGCCCCTGGCGGTTGGGGCACGACGGCATCTTCCAGGCACGGCATGGATGCATCACAGTCTTCCACGTGCATCTTTCTCTGCAGGGCGTAGTGGTAGGACTGGAAGAACTCTGGGTTTTGTTCTTCCAGCTGGTTCCAAACGATCCGAGTGAAGGAGGGTTGAATCTGGGCATCTCTTTCCAGCAGAGCCACTGTCTCCTCCTGGGTCAGGAGGTGAGAAATGCTAGTTTCTACGAGGAGGTGCACTTGTTGGATATCTTCGAAGGTGACTTTTCTGGCTTCTTCTCTCCCGTCCGGTTCACTTCCGTTCCCCAGGAGCTCCACCGTCGCGGTCCCTCCTGCTTCGTTCCTGGCTCCCACGGACGCGCTTTTTCGCGTCCGTGCGGTAGCACCTCGTCTGGAAGCGGCTTGTGCAGCTGCTGAGCTCGCGGAGCTGCGTCCGCCAGGCGTGGGACGTAGCATTGGTGCGGCTTTTAGCGTGGTCGATGCCGGAACACGTCGAAACATATGTGAACTTCCAACACGTAACCGAGGGGAGAACCCCCTGGCCTCACGAAGCGTCTCAAATCCAGCGACGAGTTCTTGGCTTTCGTCAGAGAATTGGGAAGAAGTGAGACGAAACGTGTCGAAGGGGAGGGTGGATGGAGTCGATGTGCCGCCGAGGATATGAGAACGAATGAGATGGAGATCCTCTGCGGGTAGGGAAGGGCGGGACACCCGTGCCACCCACGTGGCAGGCCGTGCTCGTGGACGGGTGCAACTCTGGCGGGGTCTCGACGAGGGACAGGGGGGCGGATTTCCCCCAGATCCTCCATGGCACGAAGCTGTCCCTGCGAAACACCTGTGGTCCTCGACGGGAACCAGGCAACTTATCCGCCCCGTGCCGATAGAAAAGCAATCGGCGGTTGGACACCTCGACCAATCATCGTTGGCCAGCTCGGACGAGATATTTCCGTTTCTCTAGCGGTTGGAGAGATCGTTCGGGGGAGGGGCGGACGAGGATATCGATACCTTCGCCCGTGTTCATCGAGAGGATCTACGGAGGTCACAGGGAAGGGTGTAGAAGTGCGGAGATCGATACCTTTCGCGACCACGTCTCGCCGAACCAGTCGTTCCGCCGCTCCTCCGACGTGAAAGAGGCGGGAAACGTCGTTGGAGAAGCCGACGTGCGCACGTACGTCCGCAGGCGTGCCTGACCCGTGCGCAACGTCCTTCCCTCGCCATCCGCCGCGCGCCATCGTCCCAGCGCGACGGCAGCCTGGCGAACGTCCGAGCCCTTTCCAGCCTGTCCATCGTGCGTCGACGTCGAGACGAGGCGCATCTTCCACGCCGTGATGGATCTTTCCTGCACATCCGGGATCCACCAATCAGAAGCCAGAGATCCACGTGGTCGTATCTTCGGACAAGCTGGGGTCGACCCTGACCCTGCCAGTGCCAGGCGAAGACCTTGGCACGAGACCGAGGAGGAGCCGGACCGTCGTTCCCACACGAAACAAGTGCCTGTTACAGCCACGCGCGAGGCGTGCGGCACGAGGTGCGACGTGCAAATCCGCATGGCACACGTGGCTCGCCGATCGAAGCAGTGCTTCGCGGCGTGTCCGGACGTGCGTCCGTCGCGCCTCGCGTCTGGAAGAAATGCGTCCATCCGGGTTCGAAAACCTTTCGAAAGGAGACTCGTCCAGTTTCGAAAAGGGAAGCTTTTCCGGTTCGAAATCCGTTTTTGAAACGGAAATCGCTCGGGTTCAAAACGTCCTCTTGAAAGGGGAGATCTGGGATTTGATTGGAGACGAAACCGGGGACGAAGGAGACACGGTCGGACACGCGGTGCACGTCGACGCACGCGCCAGATGCGCGGTGCCACGTAGTGCGAACGCATCCGCAAAGGGCCACGAGCACGAATTCGTCGACATGCATCGTACGCGTGCGCTCTCCTCCGTCTTTACGCGTCTTGCTGGTGCGCTGGGACACCAGATCGAGCACCGTCCGTCTTCCCTCCCTTCGGCTTCGAAGAACGCCATCGTCGCGGCCGCAGATGGACGTCCGTTCTTTCCACGAGTGCCTGCCCACTTGCACGTCACCATCCTCACGTCGTTCGGCTCCATCCACGTGCGAAACGGCGTCGAAAGACGCGCGCTTCGTCGCGACAACCGCCGGGAGGACCTGCGGTTCGGTTAACCTTCGAGTTTACCACACGAGCCTCTCTCGAACCTCTGACGATCGCATGGTTCGGCGAAAGTTTACGAACGAATTCACCGCATCGCGTCGGCATGTCGTCTTCGATGCGTCGTTTTGCGCTTCAAACGTGCGCACGCGTGCGTGGCATGGCGTATGGGATCCATCCTGCGCCTCCTCCAGCTCCTGGAACCACGCCGAACGTGTACGAGAAGATGTACGCGACGCAAGCGTGCGAAAGGTCGACGCACGCGGCCACCACGGAGCGGTTGCACGCGCTCCTGCGCGGAAGAGATGGCTGACGCACGCTTCGAACGCGTCGAAAACGTCCTGCGACGGTGCTGGACGACGTGCGGATGCGACGGAAGCAGCGTGGAGTTGACGGTGTTCGATGCCAAAGGAAAGCGACACACGGTCAAAGCCAGAGTGGGACAACGCTTGAACGACGCCTTGTTGCAGAACAAGGACGTGCTGGGAGACGATTTCGAGTTCCAATCGCCGGTAGGATGCGTGGAAATGGACTGCCACGTGTCGGTGGCCAACGAATGGTTGGAACGGTTGCCGCAACCGAACGAAGACGAACGGAAAATCATACGAGAGTGCGTGGAACGACCCGACAAACATTCGAGGCTTGGGAGCCGAATTGTGCTTCGCAAAGACATGCATCAAATGGTCATTGCACTGGGTGCTGCAGAGCCTTGGCAAACGCTGTGATTAGTACACCCCGAGCTTGCACTCACGGAAGTACATAAGTCGGCTGCCGGCACCAGACGTGCCCAGGGGAAGAGATTGTGTCTGCAGCCAAACCGTGTAACCCATTCAAGCTTTGCACAGACCAAAACGCGCGAACGAGTCCGTTCTGGCACTTTTCATCGTGTTCTGCTCGTCCTCTGGACCTGGCGTCTTTTCTATTGCGGATTGGAGGCGAATTCCACCATTGGAAATGATGGCAAGCGTTTGGGTTTCGTGCAGTCATCCACATGTCCGGCGACCGGTCCACGCACAGAACATTTTGCTTCTCCTTCGTTCACCTGCTCGAGAGATAGAGTTGGCACCACTGCTGGTGCACCTGTCGTTTTCTGTGTGGACGGGAGAATGCATCCAGTGAACAGCGGGCAACTCAGCGGCTCGACATCCAAAATGCCAGGTCGTTTTGTGAAGGCTCCATCGTGGTCTCCAAGGGCAGAAACGTACGCTTCTCGCTCTATGCATGGCAGTGCTAGCTTGCATGGCCTCCACCGTCCTCCGATTGTCCCAACCCTTCCTGCTTGTGTCCTTTGCCATCCCGAGGCATCTGCATGCAAGCGCGTGCATCTCACCGTCTTCCCATCGGCCTTTGCACGGTGCTTGGCATCTGTTTCACCTCTTCACCACCGTGGTTTCCTCCATGGATGCAATTGGCTGCGCTGCCTTGGTGGTGGTGGGAGCAGCTGGTGGAAAAGGTGAAGAGGTTCACTGTCAGGTGGGAACCAGTCGGACCACCGCCGACGGCCGCCATGTCGGAGACGAACTTCGCCAAGGTGCGCACGAGCGTCGCAGGAACGTATGCGAGTGGCTTTGCGACGTGCTGACGCGTGTGTGGCAGGATTTGGTGGCGGGAACGGCGGCAGGCGTGTCGCAGATCGTGGTGGGACATCCGTTCGACACCATCAAAGTGAAGATGCAGAGCGGAGGAGCGGCTTCTGGAGGCGCCATGGACGCGCTGCGACACACCGTGCGCACCGAAGGTGCACGTGCTGGTCTCTTCCGCGGGATGGGCGCGCCGCTGGCTAGCGTGGCGGCGGTGAACGCGCTCCTCTTCACTGTGCGTGGACAGGTGGAAACGGCCTTGGCGCATGAAGACGGCACGCCTTTGAACAACTGGGATCAAATGAAAGTCGGTGCTGTGGCTGGATCTGCAGTGTCGTTGATCTCTTGTCCTACAGAATTGATCAAGTGCAGGCTGCAAGCGCAGGACCAAGGGCATGCCGCACCTGTCCGTGAGAAAGCCAACCTGGCAAACGGTGCGTTCAAGGGCACAGTGGCATCGCGATCCTTCTCTGCAAGTGCGACGGCAGGTGCAGAGACCGTGCTTTACAAGGGACCTATCGATGTTGCGCGGCGCACGGGATGGAAAGGGTTGTACCGTGGATATGGTGCGACCTTGTTGCGGGAAGTGCCAGGCAGTGCCTTGATGCTTGCATCCTACGCAAGTGCGTTGGACAGCTTGGAGTCCCAAGGCGGAATCCTACAAAAGACGGCGCCTCTGTTGGCAGGCGCTTTGGGTGGTGCGGTGTATTGGTCGATCACCTATCCCGTGGATTTCATCAAGAGCAAAGTGCAGACGGACATGAGTTATCGCAACGCTAGGGAGTGTGCCTTGAAAGTGTTCGAAGCCAAGGGTGTGCCTGGATTTTTTCGTGGATTCACCCCGTGCTTCTTGCGCAGCTTGCCGGCCAACGGGGCTACGTTTGTGGCGTACGAGGTGGTGCGTTCTCAGCTGAACTAACGACCACTGCAGGGAGATTTTCCCGGATCGTCTGGGTTGGCCGTCGCGCCATTTTCCTACCCCGGATGTTCCTCTCTGCGGATTGGATACCGTTCCATACATTTTCATTTGAGACCTGGCACGTCGTTGATTCCATCCCTTTGCGGCGCTGTTTGACCTTTCCACGCATCCGGCTGCACTTCCAGGTGGATCCCAAGGACATCCACCTCTCTGTCTCCTTGCTTGGTGTTGCTGTGCTTGTTCCACACACTGCTTGTACTGCCAGGTTGCAGTTGTGCATACATCACCTCTTCACCACCCAACCGACCCACCCAGGGTCTCGAATTAACCTCGGTTAACTCGACCGGGATCGTACGGTCCGATCCGGGCGAGGATCCTCCCTCCGGTGTTTCTCCCTCGGCCGTACGGACCACGTACTCGGACGGCACTCCCCCCCCTCCGCCCCTGCCCTCCGTACGTCCCGTACGTCCCGTACGGACGGTCCTCGGCCTTCCGATCGCCCTTTCAAGCTTTCCCTTTCGATCGGGTTCGAAACCGGGTTCGAACCGAAAGGAAAAGGGCGATGGCGACGTGCTACGAACGTCCATTTCGCGATGGCCATGGCGCTGGTCACACGAGGAGAAAGCGAGCGAAGGAGCGCACGCCTGGCGCCGAACGCGGTGATCGGAGCGAGAGAAAAGGAAGAGAAGACGCACGTGCCGTGCGCGCTGCCGCTGCCGCACCTGGCGCACGCCTCGAAGCGAACCAAAGCGTGCCGATGCGACGAGCACCACGGAGCAGACGAAGCCGTGCACAAACGCGTGCTGCGTGCGCTCCTGGGCGAAGGAGGGAGGAGAGAAGCGATGGAATGGAAGGCCGAAGACGTCATCGGGCTGTGCGGAAGGGTGCAGCGCATCTTCGAAAACGAAGACTCCTGCTTGCGCCTCCAAGCACCCGTCAAAGTCTTCGGTGACATCCACGGACAGTACCACGACTTGCTGAGGCTCTTCGAGCTGTTCGGATCGCCGTCGAGGTATTGCAACAACGGAGACATATGTGCCTTCGATTACCTCTTCCTGGGAGATTACGTGGACCGTGGAGAACAAAGCCTCGAAACCATATGCCTGCTCATGGCCCTCAAAATCGAAAGCCCGGATCACATCCACCTCGTACGAGGCAACCACGAATCCCCGTCTGTCAATTGCATGAACGGACTCATGGCAGAATGCTCGGACAAAATTGGGGGCGAAGGAGGACTGGAAGTGTGGGATGCGCTCAACGAAGCGTTCGAATGGATGCCGCTGGGTGCCACCATCGGAGACCGTATCCTGTGCGTCCACGGTGGAATTGGGCAAACTGTGCACTCCGTTCAGGACATCATGGACGTGAAGAGGCCCTGTATGGTGGACCTATCGAGTCCCGAACCCTCCGTTGCCAAGGACTTGCTCTGGTCTGATCCCACGCCGCACGATTCTATCAAAGGAATTGGACGCAGCAGGAGAGGTCCCGGTGTCTGTACCTTTGGTCCAGACAGGGTTGTTGAGTTTTGCGAGGCCAACAAGTTAGACATGATCATTAGGGCACATGAATGCGTCATGGATGGCTTTGAGAGATTCGCAGATGGGAAGCTGATCACTGTCTTCTCTGCCGCTTCCTACTGTGGACGAGTTCCGAATGCGGGTGCCATCCTTGTCATCAGTAGGGACCTTGAAGTCATACCAAAGGTCTCCAGGCCAACTGGTTGGACCGGGTATGTTCCCCAAGAAAAGGTAGCTCACACCACATGCACACACACTGAGATGGAAGGAACCAAAGGTACAGTGGAGACATATAGCATCTACAAAGAAAGTACATCACAGGCAGTC
Organism: Picocystis salinarum; assembly: GCA_038048775.1. Classification (NCBI taxonomy): domain Eukaryota; kingdom Viridiplantae; phylum Chlorophyta; class Picocystophyceae; order Picocystales; family Picocystaceae; genus Picocystis; species Picocystis salinarum. Next base: position 27,288 of record JBBULP010000509.1, on the reverse strand, counting down.
GTTGAAGAGACATGCTTATGAGCCATTTGTGGCTCTGTAAATATCACAGAGGTATGTATAATCTTCCAACAAGGGATCTTTGCTGCCTTGGAGTCGACCAGCTTTTCCAGACATTCCCGCAAAAGAGCTCTGATCTCCTCATTCAGACCTACACTTGCAAACACAAGTATTAGTTTCGACACAGTCTCTCACCAGCTTGCCTGGCTGTCCATCGTTCTACTGGTGGTCAAGGTAAACTCTCATTTCCTCGGGTGGTGAGAATATCCGAAGATATCGACGCGAACAGTTCAGCACACCGAGTTCGCTGCCGGAAAAGGCCACGATCCCGATTCCTCGCTTTCATCATGAGCTACATAGGTAAGAACCGCTTTCGCGCTTGAAACTGGATGCAGTTTGCAGTGTCAAGTCCAGCCCTAGAGCACTGTTGTCCTGCAGGAATCACATGAGCGTCGATATGCATCGTATGCGCTGTTTCAGAGGCCGCACAATCAATCAGGTGATTGTGCATAGACTTCCAATTCACCATCGCACCAGATAAATCAATTTTTGAAGCAAGCACTCTATGCAAGCAAGTGTGATGACCTCGCAAATTTCTTGCAACCCTGCACCTGTCACAATATTGTTCTTGAAAGCGCAATGCATCACACCCTGAGGAGAAAAAGCTACCCTTGCTTTCTACCATCATTCGCCTCTTTGCCGATCCTTTCTGCAGTATGGAAATCTACATGAGTGAATATGTCACCAGCGTCCGCTGCTTCGAGGGGTGGCAAGCAGAGACATATCAAAACCACACTGCTGCTCGGAGGCTCCGCAAATGAACAAGGAGATGCCGGCAAATAGGAGCAATTGCCAAAAGGCACTTTCTTCCATTAATTCACTTGCATCTCCAAACGCCAAGGCCAACTAGTGCATTGGACTGTGTTTGCACAGTTTATTTCCAATTCCACCACAGCGAAAGGGACATTTAAAACAGCTGTGCTCCAATCGTGCATGTCAGATTTAGAGAGCTTCCATACTACCCCAGGTAGTCTCTCCTTGCGCAATCAGAGGACAAACCGTGCAACAGTGCTTTCATCCATGTGATTGTCATGGAGATCTTCTGCAAATCGAAAGTTCTTCCGGGACAGGGCCCAGAAGACTTGGCGGCCCTTGTCCTCTACCACACGATCGAACTTCCAGCCCCAGTGCCTTGAGCAGGATGAACATCTGAGGATGGTCCAAGCATATCCGGGAAACCACGAGTGCTCACTCACAGGCTCGCCTTCAAGCCTGGCAGCATTCTCATGAAGCTCACCAAGGAGTACGATATCGTGCATAACATTATTCGGATTTAAAAAAAGCGTTCCCTTCAGATGGCACTGCCCTGTGTCAGAAAGCATTATCATGCTTGTATGGTCTGCTATGTGCTGCCCACATGACAAACACTGAAACCCAGCACTGGAAGTATCCAATAGTCTATTCAGTGTGCACAAACGGTCGTAGCAGCTGTCCAGGTTCAACAGGTGCCGCTGCTCCAGGTAACCAAACGGGCCATTCGAGGCAACCCAGTTTGCCACCATGCTTGGAGTGACACTTTCAGGTGGATGAACAGTGTAAAGGCCAAGATGGAGCACGTTGGTCAAGATCTGCTGGCTCATGCCCTGTAGATCGTGCTGCTTACACAAGTAGCCGGGCATTTGAATGCACGATACCTGGTGTCCTTGAGGTACAGAAAATACCGCTCTTTTTGGCAGTGACAGTCCTCCTCTGACTTCATGGATCAGCTGTCCTGTGGAAAGGTCAAAATTTTGACGGCAGCGGACGTAGATAGGTTCCACTTCGATGTCTCCCGGGGGTATGCAGAGTTCTACGATGGCTCCCACTTTCCTCAACCCCCCGTAAAAGTAAAAGACCACTGCAATCAGGTTTCGAGCGGGAGGGCTTGCCATTCTTGCTGGCAAAGCAACTTTTCTCAACGATGCTGCGCTGTTGGAGATCCCGAATCTCGTGTTGGGGAAGATCGCTACGTCTTCGAAGGACAGGAAAGGCAGGTGACTGGCGCTTTGGTTCGGTCCCTCGAGGTAGACGGGCAAGTAATTGCTTTGGATGCTTCGCAGCACCGCTTCGTGTCCGCTGTAGCTGAACAGCGCCAGGAAGAGATCGGGCCGTCCCAGCTCCCGCTCTTCTTCGTCGAATTCTGCACCGGTGAACATCATCTCTTGGCTGTCTTCTTCCGAGCTCTCGCTGTATCGTTCCAGCTCCAAGCTCTGCCTTTCCCACGCGTATCTTTCGTCCAGACCACCGTCTTCGTGGTCCGTGCTCTCCGACGCGTCCATGTCGCTTTCGCTCGTGCTCATGCCGACCAACGAACGCAGCGAGACCCAGCCGCCTTCGTCGTCACGTGCTTCGCCATCGCCGTGGCTCGGACGCGGCCGTGCGCCGCGCCTGCCACGTGGATCGCCGCCCGCCTCCTCCTCCATGCCCCTCGACGCACCCTGCCAGCTGTCGATCCACGATTGGTCCAAAATCCGACGGTTCGTGGACACTGCCACGTGGACCAGGTCCACTCGAAAGCCACGAGACGATGCCCAAGACGCACGAGGGACGTGTGAATGGGAAGGCTTCGGCTGGTGTTGGTGCAACGGACGATGCACAAGGTTGGACGGTCGCCACAGGAAGACGTCCCAAGCATTCGAGACAGAACGGTCGACAAAGACGATGCGATGGAGGCCCTTGTAGCAACCTTTTGACACGACGAGACGAACGCCGTTGAGGGGGATGCTCCAACGACACGTGCTCTCGGGTTTTTCGCGATCGAATTCGCTAAGCGTTCCTGCGGTACCGTTCACATCAACGCTTTCGTAATTGCAAGTGCTCCCACCTTCAACACCAAGTGAACAATGCGAGACGCAACCAATCCATCGTCAATAGAGACGCGTTCCAAACCTATGCTCGAAAGCCCAAGGATCAAGTCCACCACATTGTGCCAACTCCACGTGATAGTAGGAAAGACGTCCCATCTTCTTACAAGACGAAGAACCCGACGAGCAAGAAAGGGTGGAAAAGTTCGGCAAAAACGCGGCGAACGAAGGAGAGCTTTGCTGCGTGCGCAACTTGGTCTACTGAGAAGAAGACATGAATAAACGACCAAACAAGGCTTCAAGAGAGGTCGAGACATGAAGTTCAACGACGATTGCGGGATAGAAGCCCAAACACTCGGGAGGAGAGGAAGCTCGTATGAGAACAACACGAACGCGAGCAAGCAACGTTTGAAACAGCATGTGGTATCGTTACATTTCTGTAGTGGAGTGCATGCCTCGCTCGCAAACGTCTGGAAACAAACTCTTTGCATTACCAACACACGTAGGAAATAGTGCACCTAGTTCAACGGGATCGTCATCATGATGGCCACAACTTTGACTTGAAACATAGGAGATCCACGCACATCCCATACGAGATTGACAATCTGGGGTATGAAAAGTGACGACGAATCCCATCCGCAATGGCATTGCAAGTAGCATTGGAGAACCAAGATAAAGAGAAGGAACGATGTGGCAAGGAATGCGTTCTAAAAAGTACGTGACTTTATGGATTGCCATTTGCTACTTGGAAGGATCGCTATCGCAAATCCGGTGATTGTTTGGCCATCTCATTCGTCATGCTTTCCCTCGTATAGCATTTCATTTGACCCGACATGTTTGGCATGGATTGCCACAAAATGCTCCTCGTCTACACAGAGTTCCTTCATGAAAAATAAACAACGCGTTGCCGATTTGTGCCTTTCGTAAACTCTCCGTCACAAGCATTCTTCGCTGGCAAAGATATCTATTGTGATCCTCATGCGGTTATCAAACCAGGAAATGCTTGCGTGGAGTTCGAGGCAACCATGTCGATTCTTGAGTTGTTCCCTTGCAGAGAAAGCTCTTGTTGAAGTCAAGTTGGTAGAGCTTCCTCCAAAGTCAAGCTCATCTTTACAAGACGTTGTGTTTTAAGGGATTGCATAACTCCAATTCATCAAAGCAAACTATCCTTTGGAGCTTTCCGTTGAATGGGGAAGCAACAAAAGGAATTCGTTTGTAGTTGATGGGATCGTAGAGAAGAGCAAATCTCCAAATCAAACCTGCATGGTTTACGAAAGCGGTGACGCCAAACTGTGCAAGTTCCAATCAATTAACTCCGTGAATTTACGGTTGTAATCTTTCACGTTGGGCATCTTGATGTTAAGAGCAGAGAGAATGTGCGAAAGTGATGCGAAGAGTAGAGCAAAGGCTTCTACATGTCGAAGAATGGCGCGTCGTCAACTTACGGCGTGTTTTACAACTTTCAGTGAGGATCTGCTGCGTTTTCGCATCCCAATCCGGCGAAACGTTCGAGCTATTGTAGATAACGTGGGCTTTTCGCTCTATTTGTCTTCTGATTTTGTGCGACAACCCCCACACCTACTGGTGCAATCTTCGAACGTTCAACGCCCGTCGCTGCTTATTCTCTCCTGTGAAGTAGTTGAGTTGGGTCCTTCCCCTTAGTTTAAAGGCCGACATCCGATTGCGTAATGTATTTCATGGTGGCGATTTGGATCATTTTGGTTTCAACGCTTCTTTTCCTTGTCCGCCTTCGACCATGGGTACCAAGAAATCTCTCGTCCGACGAGAGTAACAAGTCGCATGATTCCCGCTGATCCATCTACTTTGAAAGAGGACACACCGGTACCAACTCGAGCAACCCTTCTCTTCTTCGTGGAGAACTCCGGCTTGTGCCGTGGCCGCCGCAAGCCCTCGACTCCCTTTTCTTCCCTCGGGCCTCCGCCCCTGGAGCACGAAGGACACTGTGGACCGTTCGGACAGATGGTCTTTGCGATCCCTCGTTTCCCGGGAGAACGTGTGGTCCGAAATTCGTACGGTTCGTTAGAAGCGCTTCGTTGGCACGCGAACACGTGGAAAGATGGCTGCCACGACGACGCATGCGACGCGCACGATGCGAGCTGGGATGCGTGAAGGAAGGTGCAAGGTGGAACGAAGGACGAGAGGACGCCTCGATGCCCGAGGGAGGCGCGTGGGACGCGTCGCGAAGGTGCAGGCCTCGTCTCCTACGTCGACGGTGACGTCATCCAAGTCGTATCCTGAAGGGATGTTCTTGGAACCAGATCAAGTGGAAGCTATGATCAAAGATGCTGGATTTGAGAAGACGCCCGAAGAACTCATCGTCATGGCCAAAGATTTTCTAGCGAGCGGGTTCTCCATCCCAAGCGGTGGTGACATGCTTGCCCCTTCCTTCGAGTTTGCCGGACCGGTGGTTGGGCCCTTGTCCAAATCGGAATTCATTCGTGCCTTGAACAGCTTCAAGATAGGAGAAAGCTTCACCATCTCGGAGAGGCAGTATGACTTCCGCGTGGATCCATTCGAACCCAATCGTGTGTGGTTTACCACCAGGCCACTCGTGAAGCACGACAAGAATGGACCTCTTGGTCCCGCCACAGGCAAAATCTTTGAAGCACCGCCGCAATCCTGCAGCATTTGCTTCAACAAGGAGGGGAAAGTGACACAGTTCACGATTGGGTACGTCATGGACAGGAGGATCGGAGATACGGGGGGATTGGGAGGCATCTTCGGCCTGTTGTATGGCATTGATAAGGGCCTTCCATTTCCAGAAGCCCAGCCATGGGAAATGTCGAATCAGTATAAGCTCTTCAATTTTATTCAAGGTTTTCTTAGCAAACTGCAGGGTTCGTAGAGCACGACTCTTCGCAGAGGCTGGCAAGTAGCTTGTTGCTAGCTGCAACATAGCTCTCACTGGCTCACTCCGTACTTGCCTGCCCCCTTTTCCGTGAAGCAAAATTGTGTAACAACATCACGTCTTTTTTCAACATCTTTCTCTGTGAAGTGAACGTGTTACGGAGCGTTGGGGAAATTGGACATTGCAGCAATGAGTTTAGCCCCAACACCCACAGTGCTGGACATTGCTTGTACCTGTTCATCCATCTCCCAGAGTGCGCACAGCTCCTCTTTTGACAGCTGGACAGGGCGAAGGGGTGGCAGGGAATTATTGTGAGTAAGGAAAGGGTGATCCATGGCTTCTGGCAGTGTTAAGCGCGTAGATGGATTTTTGTCCATCGTTCGTCGCAGGAAGTCGTGTGCATGGCTGGACATGCCTTCCGGAATGTGCACAGGCATTTCTGATATGTGTTCGTAGACTTCGCACGCAGTATCCCCATCAAACGGGAATCGACCAAGCATCAGAACAAAGGCCGTCACTCCGAGAGCCCAGGTATCTGCTGCTGTACCACTGTACTTGCCTTTCCCTGAGCATGCTTCTGGTGGTGCAAAATATGGCGTCCCGTAGGACACACTGCACTGGTCATCTATAGTTTCGCCATTGAACACAACCTTTCCTAGTCCAAGATCTCCCACTTTCACCCTACCATCTTCTGTGAGCATGAGATTCTCAGGCTTCACATCCATGTGTATCACCCCACAAGCATGCAAGAACTGCAGCCCGCACACTGCATCTCTCAGGTACAGGCGGCAGAGACACTCCGGCAATCCCATCCCACATCCAGCAATGACAGCCCCACCGGAAACGTATTCCATGATTGCATAGAGGTTCTTTTCTTTTGGATCATCCAGCACCTCAATCAGCCTCACCACGTGTGGATGTCGGATCCTCCGAAGGATGGAAAGCTCACGTACGACGTCGTCCCACGCCGTGTATTTTTCGTGCGTCCTTTTCTTCTTGAGACGTTCTTTCGTGTACACTTTGGCTGCGTACAGTTCTCCATCTTGGGTGTCCCTCACGAGGATGACTTTGGCGTAGCTTCCTTCGCCCAAACGCTGCACTTTTGCGTACTGTTGGATGTGAGGTGCGCTCGTCCTTCGCTTCAAACTCTTCAGCTCCTCTTCAATCCGCTGGTTCTCTTCGCTTCGACTCTCCGACACGTGTGGCTTGCTGCAGCCCAATCCCATCGTCGGAAGATTTCGCGGGAAACGTGGCCTCTTCGTTCCCCCCTTTTCGCCTCACCCCAACTGGATCTCACGTGTCCACTCATCCACGTCCGTCACCCATTCATGGAATCCAGACAGCCCACGAAAGCATCTGCAACGTACACGAATGGATGGATGGAACAAACAAGAGACGAAAACGGAGTTGGAGGCGTCGATGCATGAGAAACGATAAAATTCGAGAATGGCGAATGTGGGTGTCGCAACCCGAGAGAAAAGCGCGATCCACGTCGATGGAGAGGACGTTCCCTCGCAACATGCGTGAGGAAACGAATGAACTTTGCACGAATGCAAACGATGTCATGAGGGGTTGGGCTCGACAATGTGTCGATTCCTCGGTGAGTGGGATCGCAAGGCGGGTTTGCTCTCGTTGTATCCCATTCAAAAACCCACACATCCAAACTTGCAAGCATTAGTACTATGACGTATCAAAGTTCCCATGTTTGTGTAGTTTCGGAAAGCAATTGGGATGTTCTACGATAGGAACGAGTGTGCCGCGATCATGTTCCCAAAGTTTGTACACGAGCGTGTCGTTCCTACATTGCCGCGGTCGTTGCGTTGCAAAATTCTAGCATGTGATCTTCGAACATTCTAGGCAAGACGAGTCCACACCTTGCAACAACCTTTCGTTTTTTTTACATGGCTTTTTGTTTTGTCAAGATTCATGATCGGTGACAACGACTTGATACCATGCGTGCATGCCGTTGTTGATGTAACATGCACAACCAAAGTTGCTAGATCCCATCATATCGACCGTGTCGTTCATGTCATCGGCATCTACCATGCGTTCGTTCCCCACCATCGCGACATGGATGCACCACGTCGTCTTCATGGTGACCACATGGAAAGGATTCTTTTCGAGCATCACCAAGCAACACGTGCTCGTCCTCCAGGAACCTGAGGCGAAGCCGGGGTAACCCCGCATGAGTTTCCCTTTCACCCAATCAAGCCTCCCTTTCAACCGTTCGCTTGACCCCAATCGGACCCGGTCCCGGTTCCAGAGGGGTTCGCCGGAATGGACGGTCCGATGACGTCAATGACCTCCACAACCCGCCCACCGACGGTCTCGATTTGTTTGGATTCGGGGCGTCCCCGCCGCAACACTTAACCCTCGCTTAACTCCGTCCCTCCGTCCCTCTGGACCGCTCGAATGGCTCCCCTTCCGATATTACCTCTCAAGTACCCTGACGAAGACAGAATGGGGGTTCGTTTCCCCGGCTTCTTCGGCGGTTAACGTTAACCGGTGGGTGGTTGGTTCTCCTCCACTCGCAGAAAAAGTGCACCGCCTCAAAGACACGTGACTGCGACTTCGTGCTGCGATGGCGGCGCGTGCGCTGCAAGTGCTCCTGGGCGTTTCGGCGGCATGGAAGATGCTGGTGGGAGCTTCGCCGGCCGTGGACCGCGACCACTGCACGGCCATGGGTGTGGGCAAGTTGGCGACGGTTCGTGGTGGCACCATGGTCTCGCACACCGACGACAGCGGCGATGACACGTCGGACCTGCGTTTGGTCCGCGTGCCGGCCAAAGACCACGAGAATGGTGCGATGAGGCCTGTGTACCACATCCTGGACGGATATCCCAGGCTGGTGGATGCCGAACGGAGCCCCTATTATGCACCTGTGAACGGACAGAAGCCAAGCATACCGCTTGGATACATCCCAGAAGTATCACACACGTATGCGTACTGGGAACAGGATTACGCGCTGCAGAACGAACACGGACTGGCCATGGGAGAAAGCACGTGTGGGTCGAATGCACAGCAAGCTTCCGTTGCTGATGGCGGAACAGCGCTCCTGGCCATCGAGGAGCTCTCCCGGATAGCTTTGGAGCGCTGCAAAACTGCTCGCTGTGCGGTCACGACAATGGGTGGATTGGCAGAGGAGTATGGATTTTATGGCAGCGACCCTGGGCTGGGCGGGAGTGCTGAAGCAATGATTGTGGGGGATCCAGACGAGGTGTGGGTGTTCCATATATTGCCCCATCCCGTGAACGGATCCACAGCCGTCTGGATTTCCCAGCGGGTTCCAGATGACGAGATAGTCGTGGTTGCAAACATGTTTGTAATTCGCCATATTGATTTGGATGATCCCGAGTGGTTTCTAGGATCTGCCAATGTCAAAGTTGCTGCTTTGGAACAAGGATGGTGGGATGGGAAACAAGAGTTTGACTTCACCGCAGCCTATGCGTACAACCAACTTTCCCCTCTTCTTCACCAAAATGACTACTACTCTGGTCGAAGGATTTGGAGAATCTTTGATTGGGTAGCACCCTCCCTTCACCTGGACTCGACCCTGGGGCATGTTCCGGAAAAGCCAACCTATCCATTCAGTGTAAAGCCGGATGAAATGGTTGAAGAGAACACCTTGATGATGATCATGAAAGATCATTATGAAGGAACAGAGTATGATCTCACCAAAGGTCTTGCAGCTGGGCCTTTTGGGAACCCCAACCGGTATGCTGGTGGCAAAGGAGAACAGGTCGTGTTTCCGTACGGTGGATGGGAGCGTGCGATCAGCATGTACAGGACAACATACAGTTTCATTGGAGTCATGCGCGACACCCCCATTACCGGACAATATCTTTGGTACGGACAGGATGCCCCCCACGGGACCTGTTATATTCCTGTGTATGCAAGGCAGAGCAGTGTGCCGGCTGCGTGGTACACCGGCATGCAGAGTGAATTTTCGAGAGATTCTGCTTGGTGGGCTTTCAATTTTGTCAATCAATGGACAACCCTGAAATATTCTTACATCATCAAGGACGTCCAGGCGGCAGCTTTTGCTTGGCAAGCCAAGAGCTTTGATCTGATAAAGGAGATTGACAATTTGTCCAATATGGCCGCTAATAACGCGGGTGCCTTGGTTGCACATGCAGAGGAGAAGGCGAATGCGTTCTCAAGTGAGCTGCTTGCTTCATGGTGGAAACTTTCTGATTTCCTGATTTCTAAGTATTACAATGGCTACATAACGGAAGGAGAAGGAAATCGCCAGTCTGTAGGGTATCCGGCGTGGTGGTTAGAATCGGTGGGTACATATGTAAACTATCCTAATGGGGACGTGGAGCTGAAGCCCTGCCAGTCTAGCGGCAAATCAGTCGGAGGGTTCCGGAAAATAGACTATCTATAGGTTGGCCCCTGGGTATAGGACAGAGTTTTGCAAATATTTGCATGTTGCTTTGAAGTAATCTTGTTACGTATTTCTAATTTTTTTAATAGTCATGTCCATCCCACAAGCTTGGTCTTTCTTGTTTCAGATACCATGCAATGATTGTGACCCACTTTACATGGGCTGATTGTTTGCTACAATATCTTTAAGTAATGCTGTGAAGCATGTTGATCATCATATCTATTTGCGTTGCCTTGATGCAAATATGCATACCAATAGGTTGCATTATTTTGAAATAGTTTACTTCTTTGGAAATGGAGCGATGTATCTGAGCTTGTACTTCTCAAGGATAGCCATTGTCAAGGCAATAATCTCAAAAACAAAGGAGAGAGATGGTAAGAGCTAGTAAACATCGCCCTCATGACGCGATACAATCACGAAAGTTCAAATTTGTTTTGAAAGCATACTACAAAATAGATAGGTAGGGCTACTACGAACTACGGCAACGATAAATGAACGGGCTTCACACCATGTGGTTCGGAGAAGGATAAAGGTAGCTAAATAGAGGTACATTTTCATGATCAAGTCGTTTTTGCACCGGCTTGTCCATCACATTCGATGCTTACCACCTCCACCTCAAAAGGGACGCCGCGTGCTCGTCGAAGGTTGGATTGTAAGTGGTAGGGCTTCGGATGGATTTTTTGAGACGGGTTTGCTATGTAAATCAGCTCCATCGCGATGAGAGTCATTGCGTACATTTGGAGGTGTAGTTTCGATTTTCTCGTTCCTGCGGTGTTGCCGTGCCTACGCACACAAACTCGATTCCACCCGCGTTGCTTGAGGGTAGCACGTGAATTCGAAGGTGCGTGAAGCTAAGGGATTTGCTCATCCGAGCGTGTGCACCACACATGGCTAGATCCACGACTTCTCCGCTTGGTTCACCCATCTCCATTGGTTTTGACGTGGCACCGTACTTGCGATTCCAGCCCTTCCGGCCAATCGAGCCGTTGGGCCCGGACCGGGGCGTCCCCCCTCCAACGGTCCTTTTTTCATTTCAAATTCAAATCGGAGGGCATCGAGTTCGCACCCACCCGAACGTTGAAGGACCCTTTCAGATCGTCTCAAAGCCCTCTTCTTGCAGAGAATCGACTGGGGTAATGTTTTGTTTTTCAGAAGCTGTCGAGTTCGGTCCAAAGATGCGTCTCATATTCGCCCTTGCTCTCGAAGACAAGATAATAGAGGAGGGTGGTTTTGAGACGATCGCTGTGGTTCGTCGGTGGGTCGGCCAGTACCTGGAACGCAACTTCGAACTGTTTCGTGTCGTTTTGCGACGCATTCGCGCGACAAATGGCGCCTTCGAGCGTACGTTCGAGCGGGAGGAGCGAGGAAGTGAACGTGCAAGTGATCGTGCGGTGCAGGCCACCTTCGGAAGAAGAACGCAAGGCTCGTGCATCCCAAGTGCTCCGATGCAATGAAGCAACCCGAGAAGTCACGATCTTCCAGCAAGTGGCCGGCAAACAGATCGATCGCACGTTCACGTTCGACAGGGTTTTTAGCACCAACACCCAACAAGAACACCTCTTCCAAACCGCCATCGTACCTATCGTGCAGGAGGTGCTCGAAGGATTCAATTGCACCATCTTCGCCTATGGCCAGACGGGAACAGGTAAGACCTACACCATGACTGGAGGCATGGAAGACTTGGCGTACCACAGTAGAGAGCTCGACGAAAGAGCCGGAGTCATACCCAGGGCTATCAAACATATCTTTGGTGCTCTGGAATCCGCAGAAGCTGAGTACAGCGTCAAGGCTTCCTTCCTTGAACTCTACAACGAAGAAATCACGGACTTGCTTGCACCCGATGATGCAAATGGCTCATTGATAGGAGGCACGGAGCGAAAGATGACACTCATGGAAGACGGGAAAGGGGGGGTTCTCGTGCGTGGCTTGGATGAGGTCATTGTGAAGAATTCCAGTGAAATCTACAGCATCCTGGAGCGGGGAACATCCAAGAGGAGAACCGCTGAGACCCTGCTGAACAAACAGTCCTCTCGCTCACACAGTGTATTCACCATCACGTTGCACATCAAAGAATCCACACCAGAAGGGGAAGAGCTTATCAAATGCGGCAAGCTCAATCTGGTGGACCTTGCAGGCAGTGAGAATATCTCTCGGAGTGGAGCAAAGGATAAACGTGCACGAGAAGCTGGTGAAATCAACAAGTCATTGCTGACCTTAGGCCGAGTGATCTCATCCTTGGTGGAGCACCAAGGGCATGTTCCATATCGAGATAGCAAACTCACCAGACTGCTCCGTGATTCCCTTGGGGGACGGACGAAGACTTGCATCATTGCAACTGTGGCGCCAAGTATGAACTGCTATGAGGAAACCGCCAGTACTTTAGACTATGCACACAGAGCAAAGAATATCCGCAATAAGCCAGAGGTCAACCAACGGATCAGCAAACATGCCATGATCAAAGACCTTACGACAGAGATCGATCGCTTGAAGCAAGATCTGAGTGCTACACGTGAGAAAAACGGGGTGTATATTGCAAAAGAGAGGTATGAGAAAGATCTTGAGGAGCGAAAGTACATGGAACACAGGTTGGAGGAGCTAGAGTCAGATGTTGAAGTAAAAATGAAAGAGCTAGAAGAAGCGCAGCAGTTGTACGAGCAAAAGTGCAGTCAGTTCAAAACGCTCCAGCAGAAGCAGGAACAAACCTCGTGTGAGCTGGACAATGTCAAAGGAAAGCTTTCGGCTACAGAGGCAGCCCTCAGTGAAGCCCGCGACATGGTGGAAGTAAGAGACTTTGCAATTGAAAGGCATAGTGCCACACATAGTAATCTCATGAGAGTCACGCAAGAGATTCGCCAAGAATTGGAGCATTCTGTTGGGGATGTACGAATTCTGCATGAGAAACTCGACAAGAAGGCACTAGTTGAACAAGGCAATGCCAAAACAGTTCATACATGCCGCGAGACAGCACTGCAAAAGATTCAAAAGCTGGAAGAAGCCATTTCAGTCGCACTCAAGAGCCAACAGACTCAGTTTGCAGAGGCTAGTTCAAGTCTCCAACAGCTCATGGGGCGTAAAGAGGAGGCACTGGGAAGCTTCCAAGAGCACATAAACCAAATGAAGGGCCAAATTGCTGATATTTCATCAACCATGGTGGAAGCTGTGCAGAAGCAATGCGACGGGGCGACAGAAGAACTCAATTCTGTGTCGGAGGAACAAAACACTTTCCTCACCAGCCTCCAAGATGCTTCAAAATTATTGGAGCAAGATCTTGCAGGAATCAGGTCAAACCTGGATTTGGCTCTTGCTGGCCAGATCCAGCAGATGAAGGAATTGATTCTTCATCAGAACGAATCGTGCGATTTCATTTTAGGAGCTGCACGTGGGATTGTTGGCAGTGCAAGGAGTGCATTTTCTGATGTTGAGCTTGTTGCAACTAAGGCAGATAACACTGCGCGAGAAGCAAGTGAAAATGCAGCAGCACAAATGTCCTCCCTCTCAGAACAAATGGAGCAGCAAGCTGCAAAGGATCAAGCAAATCTGATGGAGCAGGTGGGTAAGCTTGTTGACGGATTTATGAAGAAACAGAGCAAGGCTTGGTCAAAGTCATCGAAGGCCGTGCTTGGGGAAGTGGACCGCGCTGGAGCCTCCATGTGTGATGCCTCCGGTGAAATCTTGTCAGTAATTAGCAACTACACACAGATTCTAGATAGCAAGGAAGGAAGTGTTACCGAGATCACTGCTAATGCACAAGGGAAGCTGGCAGAGAGGGGCACAGAACTTGAGAAGGCATCTACTGATGTTCAAGGTATGTACATCCAAATGCATGATGCAGTTGCCACTCACGTTGCAACGACAGCTGCAACTGGTCAAGCCTATACAAAGAAGATGGAGAAAGCAATGAAGTCAGCCAAAGGTGATTTGACCAAGTTTGTCAAGGCGGCAGAGAAAGAGTCAAAGAAACTGGTAAAGGATGCAACAAAAATGTACAGCCTGCTTGGTCAAGATTTGAGAAATGCTCACGACGAGGAAATGCGCTCTCTGGGCAGCATGAAAGCTATTCAAGAAGATTGCGCTGGTTCAATGGAAAACTTCGCTGGTCACCAAAAGGAGGAACTTGCAAGTTTCTCCGCAATGGTGTCACGATACCTGCGCGATGAGTTTGAGCAGGACGTTGCCACTGGCAGCACGCCAGCAAAGCGTGTGCGTTCTGTTCCACGGTTGTCTGAGGTTGATGCACTTAGGATCCCTGCATTTGAGCAGCTTGTAGATGAGTACCGCACCACCGTAGAGAAGGAGGGGCCGGATCGGAAGCGTAGTAGGTCGAGCGAGGACGAAATGGATTCTGGAAAAGAGAGCGAGGTCGAGGTTCCGTCCAAATCACTGACCCCGGGGACAGAAGATTGCCGCAGCCCGTTGTCAGTGGTCAGCAACCAATGAGCACTTGCAGGTGTTGTTTTTGTCTTCTGATTTTGCCCCTTGGCCTTGTTTGGCACCATGTAAACTGTGCTTCTGGTGCCCCTCCCATGCCTGCCGTTTTTTTCGTGCGAGTTAACCGAACCTCCGTGGGCTCCACCTCGCTCGTGTTTACGACGAAATTAAGTGAACGCCTCGTGCCCGTTCGTGGCCCTCTCGGCTGACGGTTGGCGATCCACGGGTGCCGATCCCACACCCGGATCTTCTACGATCCCCGCAGAGGATCTGCTCTCCACAGGGTACCCTCTGCGCTTCCTGCACGTTCTTCCGAGTGCAAAATCGAACATCCCCGCCGAGGACGCTGGTTGCCCCGTTGTCGATTCCTCGTCGCATTCGGTTCCGTCTGGTCCCTTATCCTCTCGCTGGGGATTCGCCCCGGTGCAGATAAGACACGGATCTCGTCTCCCCTCGGTGTGGGAGGGAAGATTCGGGATCCGATCGATCGGATCGAACCGAAAGGAACATCGGGATGGGTTTCCTTTGGGAAAAGGAATCCGCGTCCCCTTTCGAAAGGGGTGCACCCTTCCAATCGAGTCTCACGCACCCCGACGAGGAAATCTAGGTTGTTGCTAGGGATTCCTCGTCGGTATTTGTCCAGTTGGACCAGTCCCTTCCCAACCACGGAGCGAGCAATCCCCGACGAGGACGCTCTCGATTCTCCCACCAACCTTCGCCCCGTGGCATTTCTCCATCTCTTCCTCCTTCTCAAATCCATCCCTGTTCCCTTGGATAGAAACAGAAAGTGGGTTGGTTTTGAGGGTGCGTTTGGGAAGGCGGTGGCCCGGCGTTCGGTTGGTGGCGATGGCCAACTTCGACAGCGGCATTTGCGCCACAAGACACGACGATGGCGCGTCCAGCAGCACGTGCATGCGCACCAGCGACGGCAGAGGTGCCTCTGGCGACAGCCCTGCAGCTGGAACGCCTGGTGCTGGGAGCGGAAGGACGACGAAGCGGTGCACGAGTGACGGTGGTGGCGAACAAGGCGAGAGAGCACGTGCCGAAGCACACAGCACGCACCACGTCGTCGAGCTGCCCGTCCATGGCGCGTCTGCGGCGCGAGAGGCGCGTGGCAGCGACTGCTGGTGGATCCGAAGCGACCTGCACGCAGCGTGCGTTGCGTACGGCGCGTCGGAAGTCCCGCAGGACGTCGCAGGAGAACAACACCATGGACGATCCGGTCTCCATGTTCTTGAAAGACATCGCCAACACGTCGGTGCTCAGCAAGGAAGAGGAGACAGCACTGGCCAAGCAAGCACAGGATGGATTGAAGCTGGAACGCACGGCCAGCCGGTTGCGCCGAAGCCTACGTAGAGAACCCACCGACGTCGAATTGGCCGCTGCCTGTGGCCACGGGAGCGCTGCTGCCGTGCGCGAGAGGCGCGAAGCGGGACGTGAAGCCAGAGAGCTCATGGTGGAGTACAACCTCAGGCTGGTGATCAGCATTGCAAAGCGCTACACCAACAAAGGAATTGTTTTTGGGGATCTCATTCAGGAAGGGGTGCTGGGACTCATCCGTGGGATCGAGAAGTTCGATCACGAGAAGGGCTTCAAATTTAGCACGTATGCTCACTGGTGGATCCGACAAGCCATCACTCGGGCCATCTCCGACCAATCCAGGACCATCCGCCTCCCCGTGCATGTCTACGACACCCTCACCCGTATCCGGAAGGCCACGGAGAAGCTGGAGCCGGAACAGGCCCAAGAGACCAATCAGAAAGCCGCAGAGAATGTGGCGCGAGAATTGGGCCTGACCGTGGACAAGGTGCACAAAGTGCTGGCTGCTTCGGTGCCAGTCCGTAGCTTGGATGCCTCGCTCTCCTGCAATCATACCAATAGCAAGCCGCACGAAGGATCAGAGCTTACGTTGTTGGATAACCTGGAGGCAGAGAATGCGGATGGGCAGGCATCTGTGGAAGCGGAGATTGAAGGGAGATACATGAGGGAGGACATCAATGCCATTCTAGCCACCCTCCACCCGAGGGAAAGAAACATCCTGCGGATGAGATACGGACTTGCTACCGCCGATGGCAAGTGCATGACCTTGTACGACATTGGTGCAGCTTATGGGCTCACCAGAGAGAGGATCAGGCAGATCGAAGAAAAGGCGCTGAAGAAACTGAGGAACCCAGCTTTCAGTGTCCCTCTGCAGGATTATTTTGAGGACATGGCGTTCGTGTAGTTGGCTCAATAATCGCGCGCTCCCATACCTATGCATCCTGTTTAAATCATCTACACGTAGGGAGCGTGTTCCTGCATTTTGAAGTTGGTTTTTGATCAAGAAGCAGGCGAACGATTGTAAGGATGATGATGCTGGAGATTGTAAAAATTCGTAAGTTTGATCCGCAAGGGTCGAAAAGCAAATATCTTATTCATGTTGGGTACCTTTGTTTTCCGCACTTGTCTTCAACACCGGCAGGGCCGGTCTGTCCCTGATTCGCCTCCAGTCAACGCATTCTAGAAAGGCCGATGCCTTCACATCCTCTGCCCCGTGCTTGCTACCCAGCCGTTGCGCAGGGTCTCGTTGGAGGAGCTCTGCTATAAAACTTTGCACAGAAGGCTCTACCTCAGGTTGCAAAGGAAATCGCAGGGTCTTCGACAGGATGTTTGAGAAGGTCTCTTCCCTTCGCTCGCCCAGGAAAGGACTCCTCCCATAGAGGATTTCATATGTGAAAATACCCAAGGTCCACCAATCTGCTGAACAGTCGTGAGGAAGTCCTCGGATGGTTTCAGGTGGAATGTACTCTTCCGTACCCACAAAGGAGTTTGTGCGTGTCGTTGGCCTTGCCACCACAATCTCGGGAGAGAAGCCCAACCCACATGTCAGAAAATTGCAGCAGCCACGCATCTTGCCAAGCTTCCTCAAAGAGATGCTTTCCATGGTAATCGACGGCTGGGAGATGTGGCTGAGATCGAAGTCCGTGACGACTACATGTCCGTCTTGGTGAATCAGAATGTTCTCTGGTTTCAAGTCTCGGAATATGCAGCCATGCAGGTGCAAGTGCTGGAATGCAAGGACCACCTGTGCAACGACCAGCCTAACTGTATCCTCGTCGAGCCGTTTTTTCTCTCTTCTTTGAAGAAGTCCGAAGAGATCACCTCCTTCACAGTAGTTGGTGAGGAAGTACAAGCTGCTAGAGGTCTGGAAGGCCCCATACAAAGTTGGGAGGAACGGATGATCCACTGTGTCCAACATCCGATGTTCCAGCAAGACTCTTGCTGCCTTTTGTCTTTTGATCATTTCTTTCTTATCCAAGGCTTTTAACGCAAAAAGTGATGTAATTGGTCCCTCCTTAAGGTGCACAAGGTAGACAGTGCCTACGTCCCCTGATCCAACCTTCTGTATGGAGACAAAGCTTTGGGGTGCCAAGTCGCCGTGCTTGCTGCAGTGTTCCTTCAGTAACTCAAAATTCGGATCACCCCTTTGGTGCGGACATGGTCGCCTTACCTTCCCGTCAAAAGCCAAATCCCATTCTGCTACAGCCCTCTTGATTTTAGACGGCATGTGTCGGAGGTGACTTGAGAGGGCTTTGTGAGGATCTTCCACTTTGGGGACTTTCAAGCCCGGGATGATTTTGCCAACATCCATTTGCACGCCTACCAAAAAAGGGGCCCTGCCTTCTCCGGGCCCAAAAACTGGAGAAATGTTGAACATGTTCCAGAACGGTTTTCCGTTTTTTTTGTAGTTCAGGAGTCGAACCATACATTCCCTCTCTACTGCGATTGCTTCTCGTATCTCACGCACAGCCCGTGGGTTGGTCAGGGCTCCCTGCAAGAATCTACAGTTTTTCCCTATCACTTCACCCAGAGTGTAGCCTGTGAGTTCTGTAAAGCCCTTTGAGATGAAAGCAATGGGGCAGTCTTTCACTGTGGCATTGCTCATAACAAAACTGTGCTGTTTTTGGATAATTTTTAGGATCGCCTCGGCATCCTTCTCATTCATTCCCGGTCCTGCCAGAGGCGGTGGTTTGGAATGCTTCCTCACAATCTTTGCAGAAGGTTTGGCATTTCCATTGATCAAGCACTTTTCCCCGTCCAGCGGAGCTACATGTTTTGCATATTTTACAAATGTGGGCAGTCCCGCATCATCCATCCTGGTATAGGACACATCGTCACGGTAGGCCTGAACCTTATCCAGACCAGCCGGTTTCTTGGCCATGAAGCCTGTAAGGTGGAGCATGATGTCGCGGTAAAGCGGCGTGTCCCACACGATCATGTGTGCAAGCATCCACTGCCCTCGCGGGGTGAGGTACCTACCCTTTTCCCCTACTTGCTGGACGTTCTGGGACCACAGTGGGGTGACTTGCAGTAGGCACCAGTATTGCGATCCGTCTTTCCTACGCGCCAGCACTTTGGCCCGCACATCCGTCCCATCCACCACAGCCTTGCACAATTGCTCCACTGCTCGTTCGTTGTCCTCGACCAGTGTTTTCTTCAACCACTCTTGGAGCCCCGAGCCCAACACACTGTCTTTCTCCCAGCCCGTCACGTAACGCAACCCTTCGCTGACGTATCGGATGGCGTCCGGCGGACCTTCTTTGCTTCTTCCATCCGTCTCTTCGCCTTCAGACGTGCTTCCACCGCTCTCTGCTTGCTTGCCACGTGCTACGTGCTCGGCTCCTGTCCTTTCGACGTGCGTCGGCTGCACGGTTTCCGACACCGGTGCTTGGGCCACGACGAAGGTGTGTCGCAATCCGGCCACCGCAGCAGCCAGGCGTTCGCGGAGGGACTCTTCGCCGCTCTTGCTTGGCTTTCCAGCGAAGGAGGCGTCGCCATCGCCATCGCCAGGCGCGCGTGCATCGTCGAAGGAGTGGCGGCCCATCTCACGACACGTCCGTTCTGGTTTCCTTTTTCGAAAGGGAAAGGCACTTCCAATCGATTGGAACCAGATCCACCGATTCCAAGGGAACAGACCCGAACGAATCTCGGTGGGATCGGGTGTGAACCACGTGACTCCATCATCATCCATCCATCCATCCATCCATCCATCCATCCATCCATCCATCCATCCATCCATCTCAATGCCATCTCATCTCCATCCATGCATCCATCCATCCACCTTCGTGGTGTGCATCCACGAAGCACGCGTGCTTGTTCTCCGAGGTGCACCTCTCATTCGTGCTACGTGGATGGACGCCACGAGGATGGACGGCGGTGGAGCCACGAAGCACGAATGAGAGGTGCAAATCGGAGAACAAGCACGCGTGCAAAGGAATTGCAATGCGACGCGCAAGCAAGAAGGAATTGCGCGGAAACGGCTCGTGCGTGATGTGGACGTGGATGACATTTCATGAGAAGGTCGCAAAATCTTGGACAGACGGGATTTAGCCTAAAAGAGTACCAAAGCATGCTCGTGAGTACATTCCGAAGGAAGTTGTGCTTCCAACCACAATGGGAACCATTCATGGAGTTATGGTGCGTAGACTAAATCAAGCAAAGAAGCTTTCTTGTGCGCCACGAAACCGAGCGCTCATTGCGGCGTCATCGCTTGCTCCCAAAATGCATTCTCTTCGTCCGTAATGGCCATCAAACGGAGAGTTGGAAAGGAAGGCATTAAGGTGGAACGGAGTGTACAAATCTCGTCTACGACATTGTCTCTACTACGAAGAAGATAGGATCGCAAAAGGGCAATGGCCGGGAAGCACTCGAAGCGAAAACATGTTCAACATGATTAAATTGTGTCCGACCACATCAACCTTGGGAGTCAACCCGGATACATCGCCAACATTACGAAAACTCATATTCCGCACTTTCAAGAACATGAAAAAAGGTTGCTCCCTCCGTCAACCAACAATAAATTGTTATAAATGAAACATATGATAGTGAATGGTGCACATATCCTTGTATCTTGTGCATCTGTCGACGCCACAACACCCAACCCTCATCTTTGCCACAGAAACTTCGAGACATCAAACAACTCTATTGTACCAGTTGGTTGTACCATCGTATTGAACCCCGGACTAAGCTACAAACGTAGAAAGGTTTCAATTCAAACGTTTTATGTAGTGGCCAATTCCCTCTCTTGAGAAGATGCTAAAGATAAGGTTTCCAAAGTTTTACCGATGCACACAATATTCATATCCCGTAGATGGATCAATATATGCGTCAATTTACTGGACGAGGAAAAGTTGCGTAGCTGAACAAACGAGCGTGTCAATGCAACTTACATCGGTAGAACATGGCGGTATGATGTCTTTTGGAATTTATACCACTTGGGCCGGCTTCTTCAAATCAGCTCGCACATAGGATTGGATTGGCCTTCGCATGATAGCACCATTCCACTTTTCGTCACAGGACCATCAATGGAATCCTTTCGCACACATCCAACAACATGGTGCAATTGAATGCAGTCAGACACTACGCTTGAATTGATCACGTATCTTGTACAATAAATCAGCCTTGCATCAACCCCAAGACAAGCACATTGCATTTGCAGAAAAAGCGTGCTCGTAATCAAGTTGGACAAAGGCTTGCAATGGTTCGCATACTTCACATTGGAAGCAAGGCAAGGCGCCTAGGGCGGTTGCACGCTTGTACTGAAGCTGCCCTTCCACTTCTTTTGATCTTCTCCGAAAGCGCTTGTGCCTGGCAGGATCTTTCGGCGCACTCATGGAGACAGGCAGCAACCGCAGAGCGGATATTTCTTGTTGCAGAGTCCTTGGAGAAAAACTCTTCCTTTTCCCATGCACTCATCACTGGTGGTGCAATGGCCACCTCGCCTGCTGCACGACCGTTCGTCTTCTTCGTCGTCTTCCACCTTGGCGCACACCTCCTGACGGTACACTTGGGATGCAACGCAGCATCCGCAGCTTCCTGTCGCGCCGAACTTGCTCCCACAGAAATGAAACGCGTCCCAAACGTGCGGTACGTCCGCATCCGATGCATCGTTGCAATCGTGGTGGTTGGTGCAACGTGCAGCAGCGTCCAACGCTTCGCACGTTCCACGGCCGTCGGCCAGCTGGCAGTCGATGCAGCACGTCGGCAGCGGACTCTCCCCTCTTGCATCAGGATTGTCGAGCACGAAATCAGGCAGCAGCGGACATCCGTTGCTGCCTGCGCCGGCAAGTGCGACGCAGCTTCCGTCGCAGAATTGCTCGCAAGCCCACCGCGGCGTGCAGTACGCGTCCAGTGCTTCGTAGGCCTTGTCGCATGCGTTCATGGCCTGCTTGTCGACGTGCAGATCCGACGTGGACGACAGCTGGATCCACAGCATCGTCCAGACGACGTGAAACGCGTGCATGGCGAGCACATCTGTTCGTCCGCTGCGCCGTGCGCCAGCTGCACACGACACGTCGGACCTCGGGAACGTCGGCAAAGCGAACGACACGTGCGCGAGTGGACGAGCAGATGCATCCGTTCGCGCTCGCGTCGCCTCCTCCTTCCATTTTCATCCATTCTGCGTCGCTTGCGTCGCGTCCTGCGACGTTGCAGTCGGCCGTGCGCCGAAAGTTGCAAGTGCGAACACTTCGTCGTCTGTTCCATGGAACACGAAGCTTCTTGTCGCGTCGCCGTCGAAACAAACGCAGCTGCATCGACACAACGAAGCGTACGAACGTTCGTTCGAAGAGCTTGGTAGAATCGCTGTCGCACAAAAGTTGTTGTCGTTGACTGCATCGTTTAGCGATGCCGTCGCACCTTCACTCGAAAGTGAAATGGATCGTGCATGCGACACAGTTTGAGATGAACATTATTATTGTACAGTGCGTTGATGCCTGAAAATCAACGTTGTCGCACTCGCTTCGACCTACGTGACGAGAGAAGAGACGAATTTTCTTACCACAACTAGCTTGGTAGAGGCAAAAATTGCGCTGCCAACATGTGTTGTGGCTCTATCATGCCTTGCAGGTAATTCGTGGAAGACTCGCAAGAGTGCCTATCCCACGAATAAGCGTTGGAATTTTGCAACAAAAGCATCCAAGGTGCATGAAGCATTGAATTTCAAAAGGCTGCTCCAAAGCATAACAAAGGTACCCTTCAAGTGCTCACAACATGTTTTGGTTTCGTAGGGGCACACTTAAGTATATCCACACGGCAAGACCGCCAAATTCCATCCTCTCACGCTTTCCAACATCTTAGTGGTTTGAGGCGAAATGTACATATCCTTGCAAATGGTGTCCCTGAAAATTAAAGTCTGTTTGATTCGTTATTCCACCCTCCTACAAATGCTTGAACGGTGTTTGGATGGACCAATTGCTCGTAAAAAGCTATTGCCTCTCAATGTGTGAAGAATCATTGCATTACTGCGATTATATTTCCAATGCATGTTCGACCTCTTCCATCGCATCATAAGCCCTACGATCAACCATGCATTGATCCACTTCAACACGCCCATCCGACAAGGACATACCCGTACATCTTGCACAAACTGCAACGACTATTGGGGATTGCTCGAATGCGCATTATTCACCAACGTTGCATCAACATCTCAACTTGTGGTGCTATCACCTTTAGCTTGTGTTTCTTCCTCGTATTGTGCTCCAACGGAACGTCTTCACGAGTTTCCAACCCGCAAGAGATGGAGCAACAAGAGTACGAGGATGGCGTTGGATTTTCCCTTCCCTTTTAGGAAGCGAGTCTTTGTTTCGGCAATGTCTAAAACTCACAATCCAAGATTATCCCTCTACACGAGGGAGTGAAGAGGACTACTACTAGGTCAATGTGTGTATCAATGAAAACCAAACGAGAAGCGGCGAGCCACGCCGTGGACTTACAAACATTCCATTGTGACAAACAACAATCGATAACCATCATCGATATCAGTGCCACATGATTGAACGGAACCGAACATCTACGACCCATGAAGAGCGTAGCGCATGACTTGTACTTCCAAACGTGGACAAAGACATCTCCTCCACACCTCAGCTCTCCTATCTCCGCTCGATACGTTCCCGTTCGTTGTCGAAGCATGGGTCATAGTACAAAGCCACACGAACGACGGTTGAAGACCACCCCCACGAGCAACGGCCGGGATGCCAGCAAGTTCACAACCACGTCACAACGGGTCGGTGGAATCCGGACGTGCCCCGTCTTCGAAAGGGAGCTTCGACCGGTCTCCCCTTTCAATTGGAGACCTTTGAAAGGGATCTTCTCCGATTCGACCGGTGGCGAAAGGGAACGACCCAGCCGCCACCATCGAACGTTCGTGTCACATCGATCGAAGATTCGCGTGGTTCGGCGCACTTGCGGCGCCGTGCTCGGCACGTTCCGGCGCGTGCTTCGCCGTGCTTCGAACGCAGAATGCCGCTGTACGAGCTTCTGTGCATGGCACGACCCCTCGCCGCCAGGAAGGAGCTCGCCGAAGTCGCCAACAGAGCCGGACGGACGGTCCTGGAATCCGGAGGGATCGTGGCCGACGTCAAGAGCTATGGCGAGCACACGCTCGCGTACACCATCCGAACGGCTTCAGGAGAGAGAA
This sequence comes from Picocystis salinarum, assembly GCA_038048775.1. NCBI lineage: Eukaryota > Viridiplantae > Chlorophyta > Picocystophyceae > Picocystales > Picocystaceae > Picocystis > Picocystis salinarum. Next base: position 3,307 of record JBBULP010000509.1, on the reverse strand, counting down.
TAAGACAGGTGAGCCTATCTTTCCATGGATCGACATGCGATGCGAAGAGCTTCACCGCGCCTCCAGAGGAAAAGGCGTCCGAAGAGCTGGGCTGACTGGTCCAGAACGACGTGTGTTAAGGCGAACTTCCTCGAGCTCAAGTTTGCAGCCGCACCCCAAGTGATCCAAGCCGTGGAAAAGGACCTCCGCTTAGACGAGAGGATTGTGCGCTGGTGTCTCCGAAAGAAGCCTACCATGCCCTACGTTCCAAAGATCAAAGTGCCGAAAAGTCCTCGAGCCTTTGAAGACGAGTAGCACTTTTGCAGTGCTGTCGTCTTTCTTTCGAGGTTTCTAGTGGACGCATCACCACCAGCACGTTACATTTGTACATATCTAACAGAGCGAATGAAGGTGAGCGGTCCTTTTCATCCTACGTATGTGCAGCCTGCACATAATCGATGCCAACCAACTGAACAGAGCTGCGAACGATGTACAAAAGATTATCCCTGTCTGAAGGTACCAAAGGCCGGTACTTCTCATGTGGACCTCTTATTAGCTCTAGCTGACGCAGATTCTTGGAGCACCATCGCGAAGTTAGCACGTGTATGGTGGAGACCATGGAAACTGACCTTACACTGTTCTTCGTTACAAAGCCATGAACATACCCTTTTCATGCAGACACCAAGGTAAGCATATTTTGCATATATTATTCAATGACCATTGAAGAATCAAATATTGGGAATCTCTCTGCAACACCATTGAAGAGAACCGATCAATTTTCTGAGGTCACTTAGCATTGTAAGGTCACTAGGTCACCATGATGATTCAGAAAATAATCAAGCTCAACAGATCAGAGTAAAGCATTGCTTTGTGCTGTCAATTTTCTCCGCTGTTCTGAGTGACATCTTTGTTTTTCTTCGTCCTCCTGTGCCTCCTCCTACACCATGCTGACATGGAGCTTCTAATAATCGTGCAGCCTACATGTCCACACTAGTGTGTACATCTATTTTTTGGTGTTTTCACATAATGCATATCCTTTAAGGTAAGTGGTCCTTTCAATGGGTTGTTCTCCGAGTCTATGATGATGCATTGTTTAGGGCGTTTCTCAAAAACATTCGCAGGCCCGCACTAGAGTTTTCCTCAGCGCCGAGTTGAGAACTGTTGCAGAAATAATCTTCCTTGGATGTCTGAGACTCTTTTCAAAAAAAGTTGGCAGAACAGGCGGCCGGCTAAGATGACAGCATCTTGTGAGGGTAAGCTAACGACATCGCTGTGACTCGCAGGTTTATCACAAACGGTGAGTTTTTGTCCGAGCTTTTACAATGTGGCCAATGAAGATAATGCTTTTAGGGCGTTTCTCAAAAACATTCGCAGGCCCGCACTAGAGTTTTCCTCAGCGCCGAGTTGAGAACTGTTGCAGAAATAATCTTCCTTGGATGTCCGAGGCCACTTTGAACAGCTGCGTGTGAAGGAAGAATCGATAATTTCGGATTCCCTCTGAGTCCCCAGAAGATAGAAAACCATATGTTCTGACACACGCAGGCTGCCACAATGAGTTCAAGAGTTGTTTGATTGTGGGAGAGAGTTGCTGACAGCTGTCTTTATGGTTGGTTGTTGCAGGTTTGGTTCTTTACGAGGCAGGAACTATCATTAAAGGCAAGGTAAACACCAAAGTTTACAGGGTTGCAGGCATCCAAACTAGTAGCGGAGCTACTCAGATTCAGTCTGAGAAGACTCCTCTCCATCAGAATCGTTCTTCCTGCGACAGCAACTTGAGAGGCCGCAGCATCGGCGGCGGGGTTGCTCCTCCGACGTGGGAGGTGCTGATGTGGTACGCGCTACTGGCGAGATCAACCCAGGTTCATACCTCTGTTCGCATTGCTTCCTCCCACGGAAGAGGATCTCGTATATGACAGCAGCAGCCAAAGAGCCAGCCATAGGCCCGGCCCAGAAGACCCAGTGGTCTGACCAGGTTGTAGATGCTACAGCCGGTCCAAAGCTTCTCGCAGGGTTCAAGGACGCTCCGTCAATGGGCACGGTTGCAATATAGCCAACAAGGGCAGCCATTCCCACTGCAAACGCACCAAGTGCATTCAGATGAAGCACATCTTTCACCCTTTCACTGTCTAAGCTGGCCAGCACCGTGGCTGTCCACAGGGCTGTAGCCATCAACTCGGCCACGAGGCCTTCTTGCCAACCGTACCCGTCGCTCAGTTCGTTTGCTCCGCCATTGACATCATTGAATACATCCGTGCGAAGGGATTTGACAATCAAGGATCCACACACTGCTCCTCCGAGCTGCGCGATCACGTAGCACACCCCTCGGAGCACAGTGATCTTCTTGGTGATTGTCACCGCAGCGGTGACTGCTGGATTGACATGTCCTCCAGAGATACCAGCTGTCCAGAAGACAACCACAAAGACAGAGAATCCATACACAATGCCCAGCATGGTCTGCGTGGCGGACGTGGTGGGAAAGAGCACGGTTTCTGCATTGACTAGGACCAGGTTGTCTGCACGGAACACGGTGGTGAGGATGATGAAGTACACCAGCATCCCCGTGGCGAAGAACTCGGCAAGCACAGCTCTCCAGAAGAGCGGGTTGAAGATCTCGTGTGGGCTCAGATCCAGTCCGAAGGAAAGGGAAGGTCCAATCCCTGCCCAACAGAACCCACATTCGAGCTGATGGGCACGCACGTCTTGCACGAAGCTGGGACGTGCGGGTGGGACGTCTTGGGAGCCTTCGGGTTCTTCCACCTCCTGCTTGCTGCTCGCTTTTCCGACCACGCGAGGCGGTTCGTCGCTGCTCGTCGCCATCCTTGCGACCTGCTTCCACTTGTGCACGTGTCGGAACCGGTCACGAATGGCCTCGTCATTCGTTTCTCGGACCTGACGAAGGTGGCGGTTCACATCCCGGGGGGAACGAAGCCACCCGGTCGGTTAACACCGAAGTTAACTGCGGGGCCTGAGGGGGTCCACGGGTCCGTCCGAGAAACCCACGTGACAAGGCGTGTTGGAACTCACACGTGGGTTGAGGTACGTAGATGGGGTCGAAAGACGTCGTGGAATCGCATCCACGACACGCCTTGGTCGCGTGGTCCAGCCGCTCGTGGGTCGACGTGGTGGAAGCAAACGAACCGGAGGACGTACGTCTCCCGTGCAGGGGTCTTGTCTCGAGTGCAACCAAGCTGGCCTCTTGGAATTGTTGTGGTTGGTTGGTTCCTCTAGGCTGTGAGACGACAGTGAGTCGTTCAACAGCCGGAACCACTGGCACGTTGCGTGTGGCGGAGCTTTCACGTCGAGTTGGGAGGTGCGGAGAACCAGAGCG
>JBBULP010000508.1:0-49412 GCA_038048775.1 Picocystis salinarum | reverse complement strand
GGAGAGGAGAGGTGGGAAGCACGTGGGAGCGTTTCAGGTGGGCAGATGGCCCCGATTCGAGTCCAGGAGCGGAGGGAGAGGAGGCCCGAAGCGGCGGGGATAAGCCTCTGCAGCACATGCTACCATAGAAGAAATCGTGACTAGGGGAAAACCGTAGAAACGGTTCGAAAAGGACAAGGACGTGCGAGGAGTCCCGCCCCCGGGAGGAGGTGGAAAATATCCTCTGCAGGGAACAGGAGATGGATCCGAAAGAATAGAAAAGCGGTTCGAAAGCACCCCGGGATCCTCGGAGGAGCGCAGAGGACGTGCCGACGTGGAGCCTCTCGAAGCGACACCGATCCTCGTCGGTATAGGCCCTCGTGTTCGAATCTTATCGGTCGAGACTCGTACAGAGATCTTCCGCGATGGACTGGAGCCCGCCAAGGCCTCTACGAGACACGACCGCACCGTCCGATTTTGTCGATCCAAACAAGGAAGTCCTTGCGTATCGGAATCGTTTGGCTTCGAGGACCGGGCGGGGCGAGGACGGACGAAACCGCCCTTCGAATCGACGGCCCCGATCCGTTCGGCATTCGCCGATCGACGGTTGCGATGCGTTTGTGGCGCCCGCCCCGATCCCGTGCCCGTTCAAGAGCCGTTTGGAACCGTGGTACGGACGACGGGTTCTCCTGGATCGATCGGTCGAAACCCGAAGAAACGGTCGTTCGAACGAGGAACGAAGTATGGGGGGGGCGATGGGATGGAAAGGACGCCCCACTGGCGCATACAATGTTGATCCACGTACCTGAACCCGTGGCCTGCAGCAGCGGATCCAATGGTTGGAGGGGAAGCGAGAAGAGACGTCCGTGACGGCGTGCAACGGACGATCCATGCCATCGAAACAGTGGAGGGACAGCTGCCTTGTGGTCGATCAAGCAAGGGAAAGGCAGGTCGGGCAATCTCACTGCCCTTGCTCCAGGACATGCAACGAGCCAACGGATCACACAGATGTGTCCCTTTTCGATATTCCTTTTGAAGCTGGGCTCGTTGCCAAACATAACTTGGGTCCATGCCACAGCACTTTACAACACTTGCCTTCTGCTCACAAATGCATCAATCGGCGGGCCAAATTTTGCAACATCCAATTGGATTGTTGCTGGTGATAACCGATGGGCCACTGTCTTTCCCAACTACTGAAGGCACCCTGAAATGGGTCATCTTGGCTCCCTCAGAGTAATTTATGGAAAGGTCTTGGATGAGGGTTGGGCTACAAACCTCCGATGGGGTGCCGGTGCAAAGTTCAAATGCCTTTCAAAGTGATGACTAAGGCTCGATGTTGAGCGAAACTGATGGAGCCTTACACTGCATCAGCATCTTCCAAGCAAAAGAACGGACGTGGTCAGCGTAGGAGAACAGTTGGGAGCTGCTGAAGCCTGGTGTCAATGCTTGCCTTGCTTGTGGATCACTGCATCCATGGAAAGTGGCAATGATATGTATTTCAAAAAGCAGTGTGTGCACCCTGTTCACATTCATGGATTGCAGGTCGCTTTCAATGCCTTGGGCCTCTGGACTGAGCTAAATTAGGTCTGAGATTACCCAACATTTTGTGCTTAGGCTGTTTAGACATTCAACTCCTAGCGTCCAAGTTCCTTATTTACTAAGTTGCAAACATACCCCAATTTTCGCAGGAATGGATTCCAACGTACGTACAAAGGTTGCAGATGGGCGTTGGACAGGAAGTCTCTTCCCACAGGTCCTTTCGAAATGCTAGAACCTCCTATGCAGCAAAAACAGCCTTTGACATGTCCACTTACACGTCCAGCATGAAGAGCATGCATCATTTTCCTCCTCTTCATTCCCATCCTAGGCCAGGGCCTCGTGGCTCTTGCACGTGGTGCCGTAGAAAAGGTCATCTAGGTAATGGGTACGGGTGCGAAGTTCCAAACCATCCAAGAGGTGGACGGTCGACCTGGACCACCTTCCTTCCACGCCTCTCTGCAACATAGTTTGGACCAAACAGATATGCAAACGCCACGCCCCCGAGCAGACCACCGAGATGTCCCCAGTTGTCGATACCTGGGGATACCATTCCCAAAACCAAGTTCATCATGAGAACCCTTCCAATAGACTGAAGCTGTGCATCTCCTCTCCTGCCCAACTGTTGTTTGTGTCGCAAGACAAAGACGGCAAGGCAGCCCATGAGACCAAAGATGGCACCGCTAGCTCCCACGGCTGGATGAGGGTTGAACTTGTAGCTCAACAGGTTCCCGCACACCGCCGAGGTTGCAAAGGCCGCAAGGAAGCGGTTGCTGCCACCGAGGAACTCCACAGCTCGTCCCACGGACTGCAAAGAATAGCAATTGACCATCAAGTGCATAATGTTTCCGTGCAGTAGTGCTGGTGTGAGCAATCGCCACAGCTGTCCTGCTTCAATCAGCTGGTTGACTTTCGCACCAGCCATCAGTAGCTTGTCTTTGGAGAGAAGCTGCGCTGCATATCCAGCCACACAAACTGCCACGATGGTGTCGGTCCATGCCAACGGCGTCTCCTTGGCATCTGCTTTTCCACGTGTTTTGAGCTGGCGTGAACGCAGCGCCGACGCCGACAGCGTCGCACCAGCTGCGACGCTGCATGCCGACGCCAGACGCCTCGTGCTGCGTCCGCAAGCGCGTCGAAACAGCGGCACGCGTGGCGGCCATGGCAGTCGCATGGATCCTCGTGGCTGCAAATGGATATGAGAGGTGTGGCGAAGGTGCAGTCTGGGTTGGGACCACTTCCACGTGGCACGAGGAATGGCACATTCAGATACAAGGAGCGACCACGGCGAATACGAGATCTGGGAAAAGTCGCTTGGGATTCCATCGATGGACATGTGCTTGGAAAGACGGAAGTGAAGCAATGGAGATGCATGGAGGCAGAGTCGGGAAATCAGAGAGAAAGACGTAGAAATGCTGTGGCCTACAAATCAACATGTGCTATGTACAATTATTTGGAATCGGTGTATGGGTGCACTGGAGAGGTACTACGCCAGGGCCTCTGCAGCACCAAGTAGATCAAGAGCAGTGCGTGCACGATCCCTGACATCTGGAGATGGGGCAGTGGCCAACGCATGGAGGCGCAGATCCACGCCTGCAGACATGAGAGCGGTTGCTCGCGCGGTGGCATTGGTGGGAACACTGACCGTTCCATCACCCATGGATTCAAAGCTGCTCCTTGATTTTCTCCCGTGCAAGCCAGACCTCTTACGGCGCTTCTCTTGATGGGGTTCTCTCCACACCAGATTGATGGTGCACCAAGCAGCTGCTACTCTCTGTTCATTGGTCCCAGTCTCTGAGAGGTAGTTCGCCAAGATCTCTCCTATCCCTTCTTCCATTAGCATCTGTTTGTGTCCTTCATTTCCAGTGGCCACGTTGCAGAGCACAAAAAGCGTTTGTTCGAGCACCATGCACGGGTCCTTTGCTTGAGACAAGAGCTGCATCAGCACACGTAAGAAGTCGGAATGTCCAGCATACTCCAATACCAAAGACACGTCCTCCGCCCCTCCAAAGGTGAGGTTCCGAAATATAGCCAGCAGCTGATACTTGAGAGCGGGGCTGTTGATGCAGACACATTCCCGTTCCAATGCGCTTCGGACGTCTGCCCATGGCAACGAATCCAGGACGCTGCGTTTGACCTGGTGCGTAGCCAGGTACGACAGATTTTTCAGCGCCCACAGGGCATTGATGCTAAGATCGGACACCTCCGTGGCACGTAGATCAGCGATTTCCGCAAACCTGGCCACACCACCGGCGTTGACAATGGCTTCTTTCATGGGCGAGAAGTCCAGCACCAGATTGCACAGGGAAGAGACAGCATCTGACAGCACCTTTTCAGACGTTTGTGTGGGTTCCAGAACGATTTTCAGCAGCGCCTCTGCTACGTTGGCATCCATGAGGTGCGTTCGAAGCTGCTTCACGGACCTGGATAGGGATCTAATGCAGGAACAGGCCAGCTTGAGCAGTTCCGGTTCTACGTTGGGTGTACGCAAGACGTGGACGATCCTTTCCAGAGATCCGTCTGCTTCGACGAGTTGTTTCCTGGGGGTCTCGTCCACCAAGCAGAGTTCGGCAATGGCCAGCATGGCACTGGCAAACACCCTCCTTCCTCCCCTGGTTTCGTGGCTCGTGGTTCTCAGCAATGCAGCCAGCCTGGGAACGGCATCGCCTTGCGCCGTGCGTTGCGCGACGCTGGGATCTGCGGCGACGAGTTCTCCCACCGCTCGCGCGGCTTCTTCGATCCCTTGCATGTCGTCTGTATCTTCTTGGTTGTGCCATGTCTTTTCCTCGATCATGGCCAGGAGGGTGGGCAGGGCAGTCCTCCACACCGCATGAGCCAAGGCTTGGTTCTTTGCACCGTCTTCCATCACCATGCCTTTGTGGGCCACCAAGCTCAAGTGCGCCAAGGCACGCGAAGCTTGCAATCGCGCACCTTGCGGTCCTTCGCGAGCCAGATCTGCCCAACTGGTGGCGAACGCACCCAGCGGACGCACCGCTTCGGCCGCCACGGGCGGCCTGGTGAGCTCCGCAGCAGCTCGCAGCGCTTCTTGCAACACGTCTGCGTCGTTCCAAGCTTCGCACATCCGTTCTGGCGCACGATGACGTCGCAGTACGTCGGCCACGGCTTCCACGGCGTCGCAACCACGCGTCGCGTTCGCATCCACGCGTGCGGAGGCGGCCAGAAGGTGCAGGTAAGCGGTGGTGTCGACGTCTTGCACGCTTCGCAGTCCACGCACGGCGTCTTGGGCGCACGTTCGTGCGTCTCCATCGCCTTGTTGCAACGCTTGGGCGCGTGCGTGGGCGCATTTGGCGGCCGTTTCGACGTCTCCTCTTCCTTCGGCTGCACGCATGGCGTCTCCCAGCTGTTCGGCGGCTTCTTCTCCGATCGTCTCGTCGATGGCGAGCGTTCCGAGCAGCGTGGCTGCATCTTTGGCGCAGGCTTCGCACGTCAATCCTTTGGTGGCCTGTTGGACGGCACCGTTCCTTCGCATCTCGATCCTTCTCTTGCGTTGTCCCACGGCTTGGTTCCGCATCTTTCGCATGGCCATGGCTTCTTCCTCCTTCGTGGGACGCTCCTCGTCCGTCTCCATCGCCGTGTGCATCGCCATCGTGCGCTTCTTCCAACGCCTCGTCGATGTCGGCATGCCCGTTCCCACACCTCTCACAACCTCATTCACAACCCCTCAATCCCTCACTCTCACCGTGATTCACAACCTCATTCACAACCCCTCTCTCCCTCACTCTCACTCCCTCACTCTCACCGTGATTCACAACCTCATTCACAACCTCTGACTCTCTCTGTCGAACTCTCTGGGTGGGTGGGTTGGGGGGAGATCCCACCTCAGGACTCCGTTTCGGAGATCCTCAGAGAGATCACAGGGGAGGGAGGGAAGGTCACAGACGGAGAGGGAGAGAGGTGGATCGAGACGAGGTCGGGGAGGGACGATCCGTCCATGGGGTGAGATCCAGTAGGACAACCGACCTGAGAGACACACCCACCGTGAGAGAGGGTGTGAGAGGCGGTGAGCGAGAGAGAGATGGACAGAGACAGGGAGTGAGTGAGTGAGTGAGAGGGAGAGAGAGAGGGAGGGTGTTTCCCGCCAGTTCGGTCGAGGTTGGCGACATCACAGGTGGATCCACGTGGACATGGAGGAAGGAGAAGTCACGGACACGTCCGACGAAGACTTCGTGTTGGACGAGGAAGAAGAAGAAGTGGAAGTGGAAGAAAGCGTAGATGGAGAAGAAGAAGAAGACGAAGAAGTAGAAGATTACGTAGGTACGTGAAGGACCGACAGTTCGTACTGAACGAATGGAAGGAACATTACACGGTGAATACTGACCTCCATACGATGCAACGTGGATGCAGAACCGGAAGACTTTCGTGCGATCTTCGAAGACGGATGCATTGCCACGGAACCCTCCGAAGACGAAGAAACGTGGAACGCACCCATGGATGCCTTGGAAAGTCAAAAACACATGGAGGATACAACCACCAGATATCTCACCCGTGCAAGGCACAACCTGCAAGACGTGGAACTAGAAGACCTGGAAAAACTGCTGCAGGAAGAAGAATCGGACCTGGAATTGGCACAAGGAGAATACCAAAAATTCCTAGCTGCGTTGCAAGGTATGGAGGACCTGGAAGATGGGTACAACGAAGACGAAGACGCAGACTTTGTGGTCAGCATAGACGACCTGCTGCAAGATGGGGACGACGAAGAACTCACGCGCAATATCATACGGAAAGCCAACCTCAGACCAGAACAATTGGAAGCAATGGGACGAAAAGGGAGAACCGCAGGGAAGAAAAGGAGAAGGAAGGATGTTGGGACCAGGTTGGACGCCAATCAGGAACGACCGATCGATTCTGTCCAAAGGCTGGCCATGAAACAGCTGCCACCGCTCCGACTCAAGCCCTTGGTCCCACCACTGGCACCCGGAATGATCCATGCACCTCACATTGCTGCTAATGGTTCAGCACACACGCTCAGGGTCACCGCCCCCCACCCGGCTTTTACGCAGGACCAACTTGATGTCTTGCATGCCCAGTTCCGGGCACACACCCAACTCACTGTGCAGGCCTACGCAATCAGCGAAAGCTGCACATGTGCAGATCACAAGGCAATCGCCCAGCAAATCAGACAGCAGGCCCAGGATCTCGTGGAGTTCAGCCGAGCACAGTTGGACAAAGCTCCCCTTGAGGCACAGGTTTGCATCCGATCTCCTCCGGGCAAGAACGTGCAGGAACAGGAAGAGATTCAATTGCGTACGGTATGCCAAGCACCAGCACTGGAACTACTTCCTGGCTTCCTAGAAGAAGCCCTTCACTATGCATCCGCAAAAAGTAGCCTTGCACAGCACTGCGAAGTCCCTTACCCAAGCATCGTCAGACCCATCTCGGCATGCATGGATCGGTTCGCCCCCTTTTTCGAGGAAGGGTTCCGGGTGAACTACCCAAATCGCAAAGAAGGCACCAAGCTCCTATTCACCTCTGGCGAGGACCTACTACTGGCAAAGGGGATCGACCGATTTGGCATGAATTGGGAGATGATCCAGCAGATATTCCTGCCAACTAAAACTGCACGACAGGTGTTTATACGACAGAAGAACCGCTCGGCCAGTCGGTCGCCCCCGAACGAAATCAAGGCGGCCAAGTGCCGTCGGCTGACCCCGCTTACTGAGGAAGAGCTGAAGCTCGTGCAATCGCTTTTGGATCGTTACGGACAAAAGTGGGAAGTCATTCAGACCTTTCTTCCGCAGCGGGACACGCAGTACCTTCCCATGCTGTGGCGGGAAGCATCCCAGGGTCAGATGTTCAAACGACCTGGATGTGACGAACGGTTGTCCCAACCGCCAAATGGGGCGGCAAGGCACTCTTTGATACGCACCACATTATTGGACACTTCCGAACGAGGAGAGGTAGGATATGGTTCAGTGTACAGTGAAGCACAAGCACATGGTGCCATGCCAGGGATCTTGCACTCGCAGGATCTTCCTGGTGCAGCTGGATCGATGGAACTGCAACGGGAGGTCCCGGCTTCCCTCCGGGACGCAATGGCTATCGCACCTGCTGCTTCCACGGGTGCCAACCATTCTCCTCTGGACCACAGGCTGCCACCTACGGGCTGCTCGTCTGCACTTCCGTCCGCACACATGGCACCTCTTCCATTGGCCGCACCTTCGCACGGTGTCGCGGAGGTCCCAGCTTCTTCTCCTGCATGTGCATCTGCATGGCACAATCCCTCCAGTTGTCTTGCGGCCGCTAGCAACGATGCGGTGGGTGGTCCATCTCCCATGTCCGCTGCTCCGTGCAACCAATCGCAACCTTGTGGTCCAGATGCAGCCATGGTGGTGGAGGGACGGGTGACCACCTGGACCCAACAAGACGACCGTCGCATCTTATTGGACGTGCGCAGGTGTGGGGAGTGCCACAGCACATTCCAGCAATTGGCTACTGCAGTGGGGTGGGACGCACGTGCAGTGGAGGCGCGTTACCATTGGTTGTGTCGGAGATTGGCCTTATCCACTGGACCGACACGCAGGTGAAACGCCATGACGAGCTCGCATCCGTGGCACGTGCTGCTGCTCACGTACGTTTGGCCCGACGAACAAGCAAGTGCGGCCGGCGCACGCACCTGCGCCGTCCTGAAACACTTGCGTGGACGTGGGATGCGATGCACCGTCGGATGTGCCGCCAAACCCGACGCGAGGAGCCGTCACGTGCTCAAGGCCGTGGACGTGGACGGTGCACGAATCCTGCCGAATCGAAGCGAAAGAAATCGCAGCATGCTGGAAGAATGGGCGCCAGATGTGGTCGTCTTCGATCGATACTACGCCGAAGAAGCTTGGTCACACGACGTGCGGATGGCTGCACCAGGAGCCATGCGCATACTCGACACACAAGACATTCATGGACTCCGTGCAAACCGGCAGAGGATGGCTGCGGGAGGCTGCACAGATGTGGAAGAAGTCCTCCGTGCAAGGCCAAACGCCCAGGATGCCATCATGCAACGTGAACTGGCCGCAATCATGCGCAGCGACCTCACCGTGGTGGTCTCCAAGGCAGAAGAAGGCTTTTTGGAAAGCACCTGCAATGTTCCCAAGGAAAAGCTGGTGACTGCGCCGTTCTTTCGTACACACGAGCGACTGGTCCCCCTAGAGGATTTGCCCAACTACGGAGAACGCCGGCATTTTGTTGCCATTGGCAACTGGGACCATGCACCGAATGCGGACGCCGCGGCATGGTTGGTGGGAACGCTATGGCGACGTGTGCGCGCTGCGCTACCAAGTGCCATGGCTGATGCTGAGCTACATCTGTACGGTGCAAGGGCACGTGGGAAAGCAAGCTGGCTGGACGAACCACAAGACGGAGTAAGATTCAAGGGGTACATGGAATCGCTAGAACAATTAAAAAATTACAGAGTGATGCTTTCTCCTCTGCGATTTGGGGCAGGTGTTAAAGGCAAGGTCTTGGATGCCTGGACATACGGCTTGCCTGTCGTGACAACGCCAATTGGAGCAGAGGGCACCTGCCAAGACCTTGATCACGCCATCGCTGATGCACTAGAAAGACCTGTGAGCACCTCATCGCCAACAAGCGCCTGCACAACAACAACTGAATTGCGCACATCAAGAGGCAACGTTGATGACAAGGCAGGCACTGCCCAGCACTTCCAGAATCGAATTGTGCCACTGGATACGGCAATGCTTGATTTGAACATTGCAAATGTCAAGGCCAAAGGCTGGGGCGGGCTTTGGAAAGCATCCTGCGCCTCAGAGCTGGCTCGCGATGCTGCGATATTGTATTCAAATCCATCGATGTGGACTGCAATGGTTGCCCAGGGTCGCCACATCCTAGAGGAAGAGTTTTCACCAAAGGCCAGCGAGTTGGCACTAGACACCGTCCTGGACACAGCAATGGCATCACTGGAACTCAGGCGTAGACGTGACTACCTTGGTCAAATGCTTTGGGGGCAACAATACCGAGCAACAGAGTATTTCTCACGCTGGATTGAACTGAAGGAGGCTGGCAACCAACCACTGGTTTGAACTTGGAGGCAAGGGCTGGCAGCAGCACCCTGGCATGCACCATGCGATTTTTAACTAGGAGAGCGCTTCTTGAAACGCTATCATTCTTCTGACGACGACGTCGATGGCACCTGCACATTTTAGCATCGAGCACTATTAAGTTCTGAAGCAATGTAATAAGCGCTGCTGCATTCTCCCTAGCGCCTCTCTTCCTTCCATCTCTTGCATGTTGCAGATGCTTGGGTCATTTTTGGCATTCCCCCTGCCCTGCGGTTGTGACGGACCCTACTGGAACCTCTACAACGGTCTTTCCTGCACTCCAACCTGGAATCACCCACCACATGTTCCCGGGGCAGGTCGACGTCTTGTGCGTGCGTATTTCACGGGAGCACGTCGTTCAGAAACTTGTGCAGGGACCCCCAATACAGGTCTGCATCGGCCACGTATGCGTCCATGTGATGAGACTGCAGCATTTCCACGAACCTGAACCTATCCCTTGCTTTTTCGTCGGCGGCCATGGCTGCTGCATACAGGTTCCTCATTTGCACAGATGGCACAATTTCATCCTGCCTGGAGCTCAACATGAGCGTCGGCACGGTCACCTTTCTGATTGCTTCCACGTTCTTCCAACGATCCCAGCACAACTTTTCCAGTGGTTTTCCGCTGGCCACGAGTCTTCGCAGCGGCGGGAGCAGGATTGCTGCCATGTCGTTGACACTGGTGAAGGTGTTTTCCACCACCAGCGCAGCCACATGGTGTTGCACTGCAGCATGTATGGCCACTGCACCACCCAACGACTTGCCCATCACCACCACGCGTTTGGGATCCACGTCGGCGCGTCCCAGCACGTACGCCATGGCTGCTTCTGCGTCTTGTTTGATGCCTGCTTCGCTCGGCTTCCCTTCCGACGCGCCGTATCCGCGGTAGGAGAGCAGCATCACGTTGGCGTGCAAGCTGTGCACCAGTGCACGTGCGAACGGGAGTCGATGGCTGATGTTTCCTGCGTTTTCTTGGAAGAACACCACCGTCGCACGTGCTTTCGTCCCTCTTGGCGCGTGCACGAACCAGGCGTGCAGCTTGGTGCCGTCGGCAGCGACGAGTTCGACTTCGTCGCATTCCATCTCGTAGTCTTCTGGATGCGCTTGGTACGCCTTGGGCACGCCAGGAAGCACTGGCACGTACAGCAGCTTTCGTTGCATCGCCACCAGCAGCGTCATCCCGCCCACGAACAGCCCGCCCATGGCCATGGCCAAAGCACGCAGCATGGTGCGTTGCACTTGCTGCTCGCACGCGCGCAACTACGTACGTCGCCTTCGTGCGAGATACGTGGTGGAGATCTTTGGCGAAGTGGAGACCTGTAGTCTGATGCGAAGGATGGTGGAACACCTTTCCATCCACAGGAATGGAAACATGGATCCAAGCACGGCAACGAGAAGAAAGAGGATCAACAGGTTGCAATGCGACGGATGAGAAATGGAGCAAACATGGAGGAGAGATGAGGAGAAGAGTGTTTTTGCAGGCACTAGGTGTGAGAAGGGGAAGGAACACCAAGGAGAGAAATATGTACATTGCACACAAAGAAGGAGAAAAAATACACCAAAACGACAACATCAACAAACACAAGAATCAAACCAAACATAGACGAGCACGCAACTGTATCAATCGGTGCACCAGTCCTGTGCGCATGGATCAAATTCACCCACAGGATTTCCACCCAAGCATGCACTGCATTCGCACCCACGTTGCGTACGCCTTCTGTCCAAACTCAAACCCCCTCCTCCCATACACCTCTGGCAACCAGGACGCTCCACGGAAAGGATGGCAACGATTTTCCCTCTGGACGAGGACAAGTCGAATAGACGCGTGTGCATCCACTTGACCCATCGAGGACCCTGCCTTGCAATTGCCACTCAAACATCTCTTTCTTCCACCTGGACCGTACCTTGCGGTTGGTCCTGAGAACGTTCCTTTTGCTGTTTGGACAGCAAGCGTTGCAACCTCTCCTTGGCATGGTCTCGTCTGGTTTCAACGAGACCGTCATGGTTCGTCGCCTTGCCTTCCATGAGCAGCTGTTCGGCCGCCTGGGCTCTTGCCTTCCAGGCATTCGCCGCTCTCTCTGAAGCCTTCAGGGCACGCTCCAACGGTACCATCTGCGCATCCAGGTCCTTCTGAATGTTTTCTCTTTCTGTCTCGTCCGCTGCCCACACCGCCTTGTATTCTTCCTCCCATTTCGATTGCCATTCGCATTGGGCTTGTGCATATCCTTCCTTCCGAGCGGCTTCCATGCGCTCTTCTGTCCGCTTCTGGAGTGCGCCCAGTTCTTCTTCCGCTTCCACGCATCGTTGTTGCACCTCTTGGAGTGCCTTTCGCGATTCGAGCGCATCTTGCATAGCATGGGCAGTCCTTCTTTCTGCTTCCAAGGCCCTTCGTTCGGCCGAAGCTGCACGTGCAAAGTACACCACTCTGGCCATTCTCGTGGCTTCTTCCATCTCTTCCATCCTTTTCCTTGTCTCTTCTTCCACTTCGGCCACGCGCAAGGCGCATTCCTTCACGGTGCGGTTGCGCTCGGCTTGAAATTCGCGCGCTTCGACCACCAATCCTTGGTTCCGGCTCTGCTGTCGGCTCAATTTGCTTTCCAACGCATCCGTGCGGTGCTGGAGCTTCGCCATGCGGTTCTGAAGGTGTGCGTTCTCTTTCTCGTGCTTCTTGGCGACCTTCTCGACCTCCATCTCACGCACGACGACCGCCTTGTGCTTCTCCTTCCACGTCCTTGCGTCGACGGACCTTTCCATGCGTGTGGTCCTCGTCAGGCCTCCATCTTGCTTCCGCCGCTGCTTGGAGGCTTCCTTCGCGCGCCAAAACTCCTTCACACGCCTCTCGCGCACGCGATCCGCCGATTCGGCACTCGAAACGGACGCCATGACGCGTCCACGTGCTGCGTCCATCGCCATCACGTCGGTTGGAACGTCGCTTCCCACCTCTTCCTTTCGTCTCCCTTTCGAAAGGATCGCATTCGGGTTCACTGGATCGATCCTCCCATCAAACGTCCCGTTCGAAAAGGAAAAGAACCGAACACTTGAGTTCACCACGAGGAACGTTCGAATCTCGCGAGATTCCAACCAACGAAAACAACACGTGCGTTCCATGCGTTGCATCTCACGTACACCTACGAGAAGGGTGCTACGAGACGGTCCGGTCGAACGAATGGAAACCCAGCCGCGAAGAAGAAGCATCCACGCTCCCGCCGATCGAGAGGAATCCCTGTTCAAGCCATTGCAAAACCACATCGGAGAAAACATCGCACGGAAAGCACAAGAATCGCACCGTTGCGTCACTTTGCGATGCCCCGATGGAGCGCCATCCGTGGACGAAACGAAAAATTGCACGGTGGACGACGACGTGGGTGCGTGTGTTTGCGCAACGATTGCAAAAGCCTCACAATCCTTGCTGTTGTTGGAATACAGGCTGTGGGAAGAAGGACTGGTTTTTTACGGCTGGTCTACTAACGAGGTACACTTGCCTCACCGGTGACAAGGTTGGTTCATCACTCTCATCCAATGCCACCAGACAAGACCGTTCGAACGTGTGGGAATCGAGGGTGTGGTCCCGGAGGCGTACATGTGTCAAGGTTAGAATATATTAAAATCGTAAGGGAAATCTATTCAAATGACCAAAGTCACGTCATGCCGCCCCTTGACGTTTTCTTGTTTCGAAACCATGCATGAGGTGGCGTTTCAGTTCGAAACGAAGCCTTCCAAAACTCAAATTGGCTTGGATGAAAGTTTGATATCCAACTATCGCTTCCGTGCAAAAAAATAGGCAGAGTCCCATGAGTCAAAAAGCACTTGTTTAGTTTTTCCTTCGCAATGGTCCCCAAATTTTGGTCGAGCTTTTGCTCGTGCATACGAGCATTACAAGGAAAGCCGTGTCCAATCTCGTTCTTGTTGACGTTCTCGTCGTTAGGAACCACCTGGTTTAGAACTAGTTTCGTGAAGATTGAGGACTAGGTTACGATTTAAGGACTTATGGATTGTTCCCCGCTCAATGGGGAAATGTTTGTCTCAAAAGAACGGAGCAAAGCCAATCGACTCATTGGGAACAACCTCGACAGCCTTCACAATCAAGGATTCGAACGCTGATACATGGGAAGAGACGAAAGAAAAGATTGGAGAGAATCCCGCAAAATAGAACGAGTGGCACGACACTCAGCTTCTAGTATGATGGTTCCGAGGATGCCTCCGGCCAATGATAAACTAGGAATCGATGCATTTACGACCATCCAAAGTAAAGCAAATGCTAATTTAAGCATCTCAACTTGCACGACTTGCAACCTCTGCGACGTTTCCCGCCGTATCATGACGAAAATCACAACATGTTTTTGCGAATATCACGGGCAATACATTGATGAGAGTCGCGTATTCTGTCGACTCCACCAAATCGCATTGCAATCACTCCGCATGATCAATTCAAAGTAACCTCTTCAAGCTCAAGGCGTGGCATGGTTCCGTTTCTATCGCCTAGAGAACGCATCCATCGTCTCCCAAATATCTCGTTGCCGCCCTCCCCACTTCTACGTGCTTAGTCTTGGGTTTTTGGCAAGGGTCGAAATCGCATAGGCAGGTAGATGATTGGCCTCGCAAACTAGTGCTTCCTTACTCTACTCAAGCTTGGGTAAACACTTGCGTCAACCATAGACAAGGAATACAAGGTACGATGTGCAAAAGCGAGTGGCGCTACCAGTTACTCGTGTACAAGCCACACGTTGATTCGAATGCGTGCATGTTGCTGAAGGGAAAAGCACTTGCACGAGATCATGGCATTGCTAGTACATGCATGGATGGGTTCCACACGATGCATGGTTTTACAGACGCTCCTCATGTGAAGGAACAAGAAACAGATATCCACATCGAAACCTCTTCCAAGAAAGGTTGCTTGGGCCAAAACGCAAGCGATCCCTCTCTTGCCATGCTCCACACGGAAGGATCTTGTTTGGCTTCGTGCCAATGCATGTGGGGCAAACTTTCCTCCCATTTGAAGGCGGTGCTAGATACGCTGTGTCGCTGCATCAAAAAATGTCCATTGCGGGGCAAACATCGCGCCCGGGCGACTCAAAGGTAAGCATCAACTAGCTTGGCTGTAGGAACGCCGGCTCCATTGATGATTGCATGCACTAGCATAGGATGGAATGGTGCTAAGTTGTGGTGGTGTTTACAACGGTAGGACGGCAGTGGTGGAACGCATGCCATCGAACACGAGCGTGCCGGACAAAGGCACGAATTGGTGGGTAAGGATCTTGATGGCTTCTTGCGAGGCGATCCCGCCTGCAATGGCAGCCAAGGCGTGCAATTCTGAGGCGCCGAAGCGGCACACTTCCAAGGCAAGATCGTCCACGACCGCCTGTCGTTCCGAAATGCCCAAGCTAGACGCCAGCGTCCAGGCCAGTGTCTTCAGTCGCCCTACGTCTTCTTCCCATTCCGACGTGTACACGCCAGGCAACCTTCCATGTGTGGCTTGGAATCGGTCCGACGCACGCAACAGCAGATACAAGCACACGTGATGGTCTGGTTCGCCACCGGAGAGGTAGCGCTTGAGCGTCGGGGATGGACGCAAGTCTGCATCCTCTTGCAGCGGCAGCCACCGCACCACTTGCACGTTCCTTGCATTCTTGCAGAAGTGTTTCACGGTCTCTTTGGAGACGGAGTTTGGATCCCGTCCCACTTCCTGCAACAGCTCCGACACGCACGTGCCCACGGCGTCGGCTTCCCTCGACGCACGTTCTCGGTACAAGCGCTGCAATTCCAAGTACGCGTCTGTAGTGGACGTCATGTCGGGTATGGATCCATCCAACGGGAGCTGTCCATCTCCTCGTTCCACGAACCGCTTCAATCCGCCGACCAGGAACCAAAAGTCGGAGGATCCTTCGTGGACGTGCACCGCGTCGTCCTTCAACACTGCACGGAGTTCGCCAGGTGTTTGAGGCGCGGCGCATGCCTTGTGGATGGAGGCGTACGCTTCTTTGAAGTTGTCCTCGTCTCCTTGGCGCGCCATGCTTTCCAAGATCCGTCGCACCTGCGCTCTGTCTTCGGAGGTGGTCGGCCGTTCGACGTCTCCCTGCTCCTCCCGCCATCTCCTCAGCGCTTTTCGCAGCAGCACCACGTACGGCACGTGTCGAAAGGTGGCGTCGTCCAACGCTTCCAGTTCGAACTTGTCCACGTAGGCATCCAATTCCGGCCACGTTGCGAGCAGGCGCAAGTCGTCCGGCACGTTGTCGGGTCTGGCTTCGATCACCGGATGTTCTTCGCCGCCGATCCGCACGGTGGCCACGAGTCCGCAGGCACGCACGTCGACGAGTTTGCTTCCGTGTTTCCTGCAGATCCGATCGATCTTGGCTGCGTCGTCGGCACTCATTTGTGCAGCCAAGACGAGTCCGAAGCTTCCCAAGAAGGACGGGTTTCGCGCCAGCAGCGTGGTGGGTTCTTCTTCGACGTAGCTCCCTGCCACGCTTCCGTTCATCTCTTGCAGCGCTTCGGACACGGCCCTGGCTCTCGGCATGTCTTTTTGCTCGGCGGTGAGCAAGAAATTGTTTCCCAAGTCTTCGTCTCGGACCCTTCGTCCGTCCACGACGGTGAACGCACCCACGCCGCCCAGCACGAGGTTCTTCAGCGCTTCTGCGCCGCACGGTCCGCATCCCAGCAAGCACACGTGCGCGTGGGCCAGTCTCTTCTGCCCTTCCACTCCCCACACGCGAAGCTGGCGGTCGTATCGCGTCCTGTCCGTCGCGTCCATCGTCACCATGCTCGTCCGTCTCGTCCACTCCTCTCTCTCTGTCTCTCTCTCTCTCTCAAACGCTGTCGAACCACTCTCTCTCTGTCCAACGCTCTCGAACCGGTGTCCCGTCGGGGTGGACCCGAAGGAGGAAGGCGAGGGGAGTATTTTCTCGATTGGAGGGGAGAGAAGAAACTGCCAGGTGGTTTGGGTTTGGATTTGAACGTGGACGGATCATCACAACCGGTGGAGACCGTCGACGAGGCGCACGTGTGCGTCGGCCGCGAAGCAAGCAAGGCGTGGGAGAGCGGAGGTGCGGAGGACGTGGAAGACGGCAGAGATGGAAGACGAACGCGGACAGGACTCGTACGACGGGCAAGACGACGTGAACAAAGAGCTGGGAGGGAGCGTAGATGTGCCCACCGAAGAGAAGAAGAAGAAGAACAAAACACCCAGGAAGAGCAAATTGACCGACGAAGAAAGGAAAGAAATCATCGATGGCGTGCTGGCCGGCACACACACCCAGACCTACTACGCCGAAAAATTCAACGTGTCCAAGCCCTACGTGTCGCAACTGCTCAAGACCGTCAAGTATCCGGGACTCAAAGGTCCCGTCAAGCCAAGGACGAAGAAGTTGCCGCGATGCGAAGCCGAACACGTCTCGTACGAAGAGTGCTTGGGCGTGTTGCCCGTGGCCATCCTCTACTGCGAGCTGCAAGGTCTCGGAAAAGAGATGGAGATGCTGGAAAAGGCCCTGCGCAACATCATGCGTGCACACACCAAGAAGAAGATGAAGGTGTCGGCACCGTGAACGAAACCCTACCTTTCCTTGGTCGCACGTCCGTCGTCGCAGTCGCGGACGGTTCGCTTCTTCGTGCGTGGGACGGTGCAGGTGCGTTCCCGGTGCGTCCTGCGCCTTCCGTCCCCACGCACGGACACCGTCACGTGCGTCTTCCTCGCACGTTGCGTGTCCATGTAACCTCCACCAGTGTCGACGCGTCCCCTTGCACCCATCGCTTCCCCTCGTTCGTGCGACTTTCGCGCACGTTCCACCGCTTGCACGTCCACGGACGAGCGGCACCACGCACACGCAAAAACGACGAAGGGTGGGACGAGGTGGACGGACGTTCCACCACGTACAGAAAAAAAAAGTAAAAAGAAGAAAAACGCACGTGGACGTGAGAAACACGAAGCACGACCGTGGTGCGTTTACCCACAGTTAAGCGGAGGCGAAGGTGCCTCGGTCCCGCCCCTGGAGCGGGGGGAACGAGACCCCCCTCTGTCGCTCCCGCTCGGACCCTTCCGAAGGGGTGGGAACGTCCTCTCCCCTCCCCGTCGGACGAGGGAAATGGGATCCCCTTCCTGGACAGGAGTGGCGCGTGGCGGTGGACGAAAGGGTTGTGACGAAAGCGAAGGTCGCACGTGCTTGGCTGTGCTCTGCTGTGCTTGCGCCACGTCGACGCGATGCGAAGCAATCCGGTGCTGTTCGAAGACACGTTCGAAGTGCTGGACAAGGATCCGGACGGGAAGAAGTTCGATCGGGTGTCCCGGTATCGATGCAAAAGCGACCTGTTCGAAATGGACCTCACGATCGACATCAACGTCGACGTGTATCCGATGGAAACCGGACAGAAGTTCAGGATGGCGCTGGCGTCCACGCTCAATCCAGACGGAAAACCAGACGATGGGAACTTCGACCAAACCTTGCAATGGGACGGACATCCAGGTAGACCGTCCCTCATGGACGATTACGAATACGTCATGTATGGCAAACTGTTCAAGTTCGGAGACGATCACGCGTCCGGAACACCCAAAGTTGAAGTCTACGTCTCGTTCGGTGGACTGCTCATGCTACTCAAAGGAGATCCGAAAAAACTGGAAGAACTGGAAATCAACAGCAGGCTCTACCTCCTTGTGAGAAAAGTGTGAGAAAAGATCAAGCAGGCAACGAAGCACCACATCCCTGAAACCTTGCAGGGAGAAAGTGTCCTGGATGCTTTCCCTGCCCCCACCAATAAAAAAGAGGTAGGATGGAGAAGCACAAGCCTCATCGAGAAGCCAAGCAAAGAATGGCGCTAACAGAGGCTTGTTGTTTATTCAAAAGTCCACGACCACGCAACATCGGGGAAAATGGGACGGCTACGCTCATTCCAAGGCCTGGCTGTACCTCTTGATTTCGTACATGATCGATGGGATCATCACAGCCTTCTTGGCCAGTTCCTGGCTGCTAGGAGAGCCGCGCTTCAGCGTGTCCAAGAATCTGGTGTAATACAACAGGAACTGCGTGAAGACGGACTTCAACACCGTGTAACCAGTGGGCTCCTGGAAGGTCGCAACCACTTCCCGGTACACCGCGTCGATGGACTGCTTCCATACCTTGGAAAAATCGGCCAGGAGGCGTTGCGCCTCTGCCTCGTCGGCCTTGGCACCCTTAGTGCTTTCCAAGTTGTTCGATTTCTCGACTTTCTTCACATACGATATGAGTCCAGCAAAGCGGCCCATGAGGATGTCCTCCACCACCACATCCGTGTTGGTTTTCAGAAGCTCCTCGTAATACTCGATCATCTTCAGCAACGCATCGTTCTTCTGCTCCACACTCCCATTGGTGGATGCTGAACGTAGCACGCCGAGAATGGCATCGTAATTGTTCACCAAGAACACCATCTGCATGCGCTTCACCTTGAACGTGCCCGCGATCCTCAACAAGACGCTGCACACGCCTGCAGAAATACGATCCATGCTGTGATCAATTTGTGCGTCTTCGAATTTGGTGTTGAGCATAAATATGCTTTTTGCAAGTTCGGCAAATCTCTTGCTGATCAAATGAGGCTCGGGATGCTTGGTGGCTAGTGCACTTCCCTGAGCTTGGCGAAGGCTCACGAGGTGGGCATCGAACACCGCCTTGAGCCGGGGCCATGCAAGCATCGCCACTCTGTCAAAGTGAGTGTCCAAGCAGTGGAGGGAACGGTCCAGCATCACATTCTGATGCTGAGAGTTGACACGGATCACCAGCAGAAGGGTCATTGGATCGTGGAGAGATGGCATGGCTGCGGTGATATTTTCCTCAACAATGGAGGTTGCCCCGGCAAAAACCTTGGAATAAGTCTTTGTCTCCCCAAAGAAGTCCGTGCAAAACACAAATTCGCTCGTGGATGTCTCCATCAGCAACTTCTGCATGCATCTGAACACTTCTTCGTACGGAAGCTTTTCCTTCTTTGCTTCTGCCACATGAGGTATACGTGGCGGTGCATCCAGCTCATTCAGTATCTCCCCTCGGGCCCCGATTTGATACGCCTCAGGAGCATTGGAGTTATCCGTGGCCACGATGCCAGGCATGGCTGGCGATCCTTTTCCAACACTTGTAAACAACCCAGAAAACGCTCCCCGGTGTTCTTCTCCAGCTAGCAGGGTTTGTGGTCCTGCCGTTTCCTTGAGCAAGCGCATCAGAGCAGCCGTGTAGTTGTGAAAGTGGGCCATGTACACTTTGGACATGGTGTCCACGTACGACGCGTGCACTTCCCCGAACACTTCCCCGCCATGCTCTTGCAAAAAGCGGATGAGATCGATGTGCTTCCGTAGAACGTTTTGCTGAATGATTTGAAAGTTGGTTTTTGGTTTCCGAAGGGTGGAGAACTTGTGCATGAGGTAATCTCTGACGCGACTCACTGCTTTGATCCTGAGTTTTTCGAGTTCCGGTTCCACATCTCCTAGCGCGGCTGCCCTCCCAGCCCTTGGATCTCCTTTCACGAATTCGAGCTTCCCATGCAAGGACCTCAGTTGCGCGGCAAAGGTATCGCTTCCTACGTCCCCTTTCCCAGTGATTTCTCCCACCATGGCAGGTGGGACGGCGGTGTGTTTGAGGAAATCGGCCAGCTGTGCTTCGGCCAGCCTCCTGTTTCTGAGCTGCACGCTCATAATGTGGCTCTGCGACTGCAGCTGTCGGATTTCGCTGCTCAGGTTTCCCAAGCTTTGTTGGAATCCTCCCAGCACGTCTTCCATGGCACTCAGAGCCACGTCGCACTCCCTCAGCCTTCCGTGGAGCGCTTCCAGTTCGTCCACCGAAGCGCAGAAGGCTCCGACTGCCTTGGTTTCTCTCTCTTTCAGGTTCTCTTCGGCGTCTTCGATGGCCGTTCGCGCGTCTGTCCTTCCCGACAGCACGTCTTCCAACGTGGGATCTCTGCCACGTTCTCGGCTCGAACGCAAGGACGCGGCCAGTCGACGCAGCGTTCCGACGCCATCTTTCCACGTGCCGTCTTCTCTCTCTTCGTACGACGCCTCTCCGTCCTCCAGAAGCCTCCGCACGTCCACGTCCATGCTCGTCGACGTGCGCGACGTCGTCTCCATGCGCGTCCACCACGTCTCCACCAGGCCGTGTCGAAACGGGGTCCAATGCCCCCCTTTGGTGAGTCGCGAATGCCCCCCTTTTGGCGACACAGATGGAAAACCCAGGGTCGGAAGAGAAGAGGAACGATGGAGTTTACATGGAGGGTCCATGGAACACACCCACCGTCACGGTGCAGGCGTGGTGGTGGAAGCAGAAGGGTCCTTGTCGGAAGGGAGACGTGTCAAGAGCAAGATCAAGAACACGCCTGCCAATGCGCCGGCGATGTGAGCGATGTGGTTGACGCTGGCACCGGCCACCAAAGAACCCCCGTTGGCTTGCATGTGCACCTCCCCCAACAGCTTCTCCACCACGAACTGGCCCAAGATGCCGGCTTCCAACAGCTTGCGGAAGCTGAATCCTTTCATCATCTTCACCATCACTGCCACCGCAAACAATCCGAACACGGCCCCAGACGCACCCACCGAAAACACCGGAGCGTTGCCCATGCCAAGAAATCCCTGAGCCGATGTCCGTGGCAACATGACCAAGCTGGCAAGGCTAGCAGCCGCACCGCAGATCAAGTAGGCCATTATTACCCCGAATACACCTTCTTCTTCTTCCACCAGCCTTCCGAAGATGTACAGGAGGAACAGGTTTCCCGAGAGGTGGCTCCAGCTGGCGTGGCAGAACGTGGAAGTGACGACTTGCCACCATTTCCAGGACGCATGGTTCAAGTACATCGTTTTGGCCATTTGCCAATGGAGTCCGTGATCGAGTGCGTACATGACAGCGTTGGCCATCACGAGTGCGAATGTCCCTCCATATCCAGGTGCATGGTTCGTGTTCCCTTCTCTTCTCCTCAGCGCCAGGTTTCCATCTCCATCACCTCGCGCCTTCGCCACGAGGGCCCTCTTCTCCGTCCTCCTTTCCCTCGTACTGATTCGCCTCGTCCATCCCACGTCCAACCGTGCGCTTCGCAGCATCCTTCCATTCGTCTCGCGGATCCGCATCGTCGTGGGACGGTGCTCG
Source organism: Picocystis salinarum (assembly GCA_038048775.1). Classification (NCBI taxonomy): domain Eukaryota; kingdom Viridiplantae; phylum Chlorophyta; class Picocystophyceae; order Picocystales; family Picocystaceae; genus Picocystis; species Picocystis salinarum. The sequence continues at coordinate 27,752 of JBBULP010000508.1, read as the reverse complement.
TCGTCGTCTCCATTCGAGAAAAAACTCTCGTTTCCTTCATCATCTGGTTCGGACCTCGGCCACCTTGCCAACGTGGGACCATCGTTGTGTAGATGGAAGGGAGAGGGAGACAGGTGAAACCTAGAGAGAGTGCGTGATTGCATCTGTGCGTGATGGAGAAAGCGTGGAAGCGGCGAGCCATTGCTTTACCAAGACGGACATTGACATGGAAACAAAGCGAAAGCGATGGACGAGAGGAGAGTGGACGGTGTGGGATAGATCGAGAGAATGTGCGCGTATCGAGCACAACCTCGCCTCTCTGTTTGTGTGAGAGAGTGCTTGATAAGTTGCAAATGGAACCAAGGGGAGTGAGATGGACCCAACCAAGGAATTCCGCCTGCGATTGTCACAGAGACCATGCATCAGACAGGCAAATTGCGACCATCACAAGTGAAGAGAGATGGAGAGGAACCACACGATCAGAGACTTGAAAGTTGAGAACGAGGAGGAGAAATTGAGAGGTGAGAGGTGAGAGTGAGACTAGAGGAGATAGCGTGTAAGAGAGTGAGAGGTGAGAGAGTGTGAGAGAGATTGAGAGTGTGAGAGAGGTGAGAGAGGTGAGAGAGTGTGAGAGAGGGTGTGTGTTGTATCGATCGGTGGTGTGGTTGGACGTCGGCCATGAGCGCTTTGGATCGTTTGGAGCGGTTGGAGAAGCTACAATCGAGACCACAGGAGAAGACAGGCGCAAGGAAGAGTCGGTTCACGCCACGTGCCACACGTGCAGGGAAAGAAAGAGGATGGAACACGCGAGACACCCAAGAAGAGCCCACCACATCCGACGTAGGTGACAAGAACAAACGAGAAGATGAGATCCGTGAGAGCGAAACCGTCCACAACAAGGAAAAAAAACAGAGAGACGTGGATGTGCAAACGCACAAGAAGACGAAGAAAGCCGCCGCGAAGAAAGATCTCGGAACCAAAAGCACCCTGACCAACGCAGGAAAAAGGAAACGGAACGGCGCGAAAGAAAGCACGCAACCACGTGCCGCGTCTTCCAGCTTGACCTTGCGAGAGATCATCCAACGTTCCAACACCGTCGAGAAACGAAAACCAAACGGAGACAAGAACAAGAGCGGAAAAAACACCCATCCCCACCATGCCCAACACCAAGACAAAACCACGAGGAAAGACAAGGCAGACACCGAACTGGCACCACAAGTGGCCGTGGTGGACGGGAAAATCGTCGTAGACGAAGTCTCGCTGCGAGTAGAAGTGGCACCTGCACGCACCACACCCCTGCGTCGCGTCGAAGAAGCAGGAACCAGGCTCAACGCTGCCACCTATGCCAATCGAACTGCACCCGAGAAATGGACCGCAGAAGACACATCCCTCTTCTACCGTGCCATCCGACAGTTTGGGACCGATTTCTCTCTCATCGAAAGGTTGTTCCCAGGAAGAAGCAGGAAACAAATCAAGCGGAAATTCAAAACCGAAGAAGCGCTCAATCCGGGCAAAGTAGAAGCGGCCCTGCACCCTGTCGGACGGAACGAAGCCGATCACTATCGTGCCATGATCGACATGCTCAAAGCCGCAAAAGAAGCCAAGAAAAAGGAAGAGGACGGAGAAACCAACGAGCCACAAGAAGGAAATGCAGAGGGCTGAAACGTCGATCGGACTGGATCTGGAAAACGCAATGATTACATCGTGGGTGTGGCCCAGAGTTCTATTGCTGGCACAGACGAGAGAATTCGGGACGTTATACGGAAGACCCAGTAGCGCACGCACCTCACTCTGACAGCAACCCACCGGATAGGAAACCCAGTGCTGGCACTTACCTCTGCACGTTCATAGGAATGCCCAGAGCTCTCCTCACGTTAAGAGGGGTAGAACTGGAGCTCCCTCGGCAAACACTGTCCCAGAAACCAGCATTCTACCCATCTGGAAGCTTTGCATGTGCATCCTGGTCCTTGAAGATGTGGGTTCAGTACGAGGACGGAACAGGAAGGAGGAACGGGCACATTGTAGTAAATCTACAGGACTTGCATTTCACACTCTCTTGATGCCAGGTGAGACATCAATACCCCTCATGGGGATAAATTGGAATCTCCAGTGTCGCTGCCTTGCAGACGACTCTGCGTGCAGAACCCACAACATGAGTGTGTAGCGAACACGTCCTTGTCATCACAATGGGCAACACAGAATGCTGCTCGTAATTTTTTCACCACCAGGTACCCCGAACGCAAGCAAAGGGAAAAATTGCACACGAGAACCCGGATCCATTATTCTTTTTTGGGAGTCCCAATTGGCATTTTGGGCATGCTCCAACCACACAGGATCCTCCAGCAAGGTGTCTTTACCGGAAGGTCTGTCCCCCACCGGTGCCAAAGTCGGGCATGGGGGGTGGTGAAAGGTCTTCTGCGGCGGATTCTTTCCCTTTGTCGTCGCCGAACCATCCAGAGAACCACCCTTTCTCTTCGTTCGCACTTTCTGATCCGGCAGGCGGTGCCGCTGAGGACGGTTCTACCATTTGTGGCTGTGGCGGGGGTGGCATCTGTGCGGACAGTCTCGTGAGCATGATGCCTAACCCTTCGATCATGGCCAAGAGCAGCCCGCCCACCGCTGCAGATTTCCCAGCGCTGCGCAGTCCTTGCCTCAATTGCAGCACCCCTCCGGTGAGTGCACCTGAAGCGATGGAATTCCACGGATCTTCTTTCTTCCGCACGGCCACCAGTGCGCAGTCAAACGTGGAGAACAGTCCTCCCCATACCGCGAAGCTCCCTCCGATGCGCGGTGCTTCGCGCCTGAGCGCCTGTGTTTCGCGTCACGATCGGATCCGTTTCGTTCGTGTCAGCTTCTGGTGCGTTCCATCGGCATCCATTTGGATCTTCGTGTGTGAAAGACCACGTGGGTTCGTCGTTCGACTCGTTCGTTGTCTTTCCCTTCCGTTCCACGTCCTGCGACGCCATCGCACGTGAAGCATCGCTTCCTTCGCACGCATGTGCACGTCCACGTCATCGGTCCACCACCACCACCGCCGCCATTTGCTGCACGTGTATCACGCACCTCCGATCCGCCGAGCAACCTTTGTCCTTGCGGGCTGTTTTTGATCCCTTTCACGGTGTGCCAGAGCCCTCCGCCGACGGCTCCCATCCCAAACGCACCGCCTACGTCGTCCAAGATCCGATCGGGACACGGTTCGCGTCCGTGCTCCACGCCGCCGCTCATCTTCCACGTGCGGACGTGGACGATGCCGCCGCCGACCACCAGCAGCACGTCCACGTAGGGTTTGGGACACGCACGTCCCCGCCACCGCCCTCCCTGCAGACGTCGCACGGGGACAGGCGAGGGTTCGATTCGCACCGCGTGCGGATCGAACGAGGAAAAAAGAAACGTTCGAGAGAGGGGGAGGGAGAGCGGGGTTACAGGCGGAGGCGACGGACACGGGTGCGCAGCTGGTCCACCTTGGGCTTGGCCACCTTATTGTCGGGCGCGTACGCCAACGCTTCTTCGAACGCTTCCAATGCACCCTTGTAATCCTTCTTGGATTCCAAGGCGTCGCCCAAGTTGTTCCAAGCCGTCACGTATCCCGGCTGCAACGACACGGCGGCACGGTACTCTTGGACGGCTTGGTCGTAGTTCTCCTTCTGCGCATACGCGTATCCCAAGGCGTTGTGCAGCTGCGCCAGCTCTTCCGGCTCCCCTTCCCATTTGTCCCGTGCCTTCTCCAAGTTCTTCGCCGCTTGAGAATACAGCTTCTTTCGAAGCAGCACGGCGCCGAGTTCGAAGTATTCTTCGGCCGTGGCTTGGCTGTTCCGCACCCGTTCGCCAAGCTCCTTGGCCGCGCTTTCCAGTTCTTGTCGCACCAAGACTTGTCGTACGACGAGGTAGCTCCCTCCTCCGAGGAACGCCAGGAGCAATCCCAAATAGATGGCTTGGATGGGTGCGTCGAGTCCGACGGCGAGGTCGCACATCGGCGCCACGTGCACGGCCAAATCTCTTCCTCGTTTGGATCGCGTGGTATCGACCGTCCTTCGGGTGGCGATCCACGGACGTCCCTTCGCACACTTCCTTCCCACCCTCCGCATCGTTCGCATCGACGTCGACGTACGCATGCGTCCGACCATCCTGTGGTGCGCCAACGCCATGTTCGTCGGTTGCTCTCGTCGCACGTCCTTGGATCGGTTCCACGGTGCGATCCACTGGGATGTCGTCCTCTCCACCACACCACCTGCAAAGATCCTCAGAGATCGAGGGAGACGTTGTGATCGAGATCAATCCACAGATCGTGAGGGGTCGAGGGAGAGGCAGCGATCGAGAGGAAGAGAAACCATGGAGAGGACGAGGTCCGACGCTTGGCGCGTGCATGGGAAGGCATGCACGTGTTCGACGCGTGGGTGGGATCGAAGGAGGACGCAGGGATGTGACACGAGGCGAAAGGATGGAAGGACAAGCGTCGATTTATTGCAGGATGGGGACACTTGGATGGCTGGAAGGAACGGGACCAGGGGTAGGTCCACTGGGACACGTCCAAGACGACCACGAGCGAATACAACCGCCTGCACCAACGTCGAACGGACGAATGCGAAGGTGCGCTTCCCCTGCACCGACGTGAAACACCGGTCCGAAGAAGACGAATGGAACGCAGACAGCCAAAGCAACGAAAAGCGGTGTCGATGCGTCCTGCAGCCTTCCACGAACGGCCTCCCACCTGCCAACGCCTGCTTGGTGGACACTCGTTTCCATTGCTCGCGCCATCAGTCTTCGTCGTCCGACAGGTCCAACACTTTCCCTTTCCTGGATTTCTTCCGCGCCATCTCTTCTTCTTCTTCCTGATCATCCTCGTCCAAGGATCCTTCGTCTGCTGCGGATGGGGGCGCACCACCTGCTTCGTCGCGGTATCGTTTCAATGGTGGGACGTGTGGTTTGCTTTCTTTGGCTTGGAGCAGTTGTCGCTCGGCTTCCTCTTCTTCTTCTTCGGTGAGAGGACGTCGCACGTTCCGAATGGCGTCCCTCGCACCTTCGGCGGTGATTTCTTCGTACTCCATCTCGTCGTCCTCGTCGTCTTCCAAGAAATCTGCGGTGAGTCCGCGTGGCTCGTACCTCGGCCTGGACCTCCCAAATCGCTCGTATCGACGCATCTGTCTCTCTTGCTTCTTGTGCATGCTTTCTCGCTCGCGGATCCGCTTCTCTTCTGCACGTTCCAATGCTTCCTTCTGTTTCTCTGGATCGTTCAGCTCGTCCATGCGGACCACTTTGGACACTTTCCCGTGCCTTCTTCCCAAGGCTGCGGTGAGTCGCTTGTGGGATTTGCTCCGCAGCGAAGACGGATGGAACACCAGCCTGGTGTTGAGCTTGGCTTGAGCTTGGATCAAAGATTCTGGATGTCGGACGTACAGGTGTCGATGGTCGCTTCCGATGGGTTGTTCGACCACGTCCAACACGTCTTCGCCCAAGAACAGCTGCAAGCTGCCGTCCGACCAACGCACGAACTTGGCGTTGGTTTCCACCTCCTCTTTTCCGTCGTCAAGGATCCGTTTCCTCCATCGCACCACGTTGTGTCCACGTATTTTGACCCTTTCTCTTCCGTTCTCGTCCACGTACACTTGCGGTTCTTCGTCGAACGTGTTGGGATCGAACGGCGCGAGTTCCACGTCCACGAGGTTGGACGTCTTCCAATGGCACAGCTTGGCGTCTCGATCCGGCAGGTCCACCAGCGGCGCTTGCAACGGCGGCAGTGCGTCTCCTTGGTTCCCTTCCTTTCCATCCGACGTGTCTTCGTCTTCCTTCGACACCTTGGGTTCTTCCTCCTCGCTTTCGCCTTCTTTTTCTTCGACTACCGCGTCGTCACCTTGTTCTTTTCCTTCGCTTTCCACTGCGTCTTTGGTTCCGCCGTCGTCTTCTTCGCTGGTGCTGCTGAGTCCCAGTCCGGCGGTGCGACCGTCCACGCCTTCGTCGTCGCTGCTCTCCAACCCTGCTGCCACCACCGCGTCGCGCGTGTCCAGCTCCATCTCCTTCGTTCCCGTTCCTCCCTCCGCCTCACGCGTGCGCGACGAGCTTCGAAGGATGCGACACGAGCCTGCGCAGGCGTGGCGACGGTCGTGCCTCTCGTCGTGGTCTCACGTGACACGAGAAGCTTGGTGGCAGCGACAGACGTGAGAGGGATGCAACGTTGCCGCACCGACCTCCGCTTCGTCACCGCCACGTGCGTAGACGACGACACAAACGATGCAAGCGATCCACGGTGGACGAATTAGGACGGACGTGACACCGTTCGCACACCACCAGACGAAGAAACACACGCAGAGAGAGAAGGCATGGAGGCATGCACAGGCACATGGACACCATGGCACAAGGAAGGCGAATTGGAGCCACACAACAGGAAAGAAGAAAGTGAGCATGGGTGAGTAGGCACATGCTCGTAGTGATGGGAAGGAAGGCTGAAACAAGGATGGAATGAACCGCAGAGATTCGTACTAGGAGACGGAAGGAATGCATGGAACAGCGCAGAAGACTGGACCAAGCCACAAGGAGCGATGGAACCAATACGAGCGCGCGAAGAAGACGCACAGAATGGGTGCTGGAGCCCAGCAGCAGGAAAGAATTCAACGCTGAGCATGTGAAATTGCCACTTGGCGGTTGTGAGAACGTGACCCAGAGCACGTGCAAAGAAAAGACCGAGAGAACACCTGGGACAGGACAAACGTGCAAGTTGGCAGTGAGGTTGTTTCGAGGTGGTGGAAGTGCAGTGGCGACACGCGAGACGAGCAAGGCGTGGGTGGGAGTCGCGTGTCGGAAGGCGAAGGATGCGCGTGCGCGTGCGCCTTCCGGAAGAGAAGGACGTGGAAGTGGAGGTGGGACAGGACACCAGCGTCGCGTGGCTGAAAGGACAGCTCCGTGAGCGAGAAGGATGTGCGCCGGAACGACACCGCCTCATCTACCAAGGGAAAATCCTCCGAGACGGAGAAAACATGGAAAGCTTGGGCGTGTGCGACGGACACACCATGCATCTCGTAGGCATGGCCAACCAGAACCGATCGAGCGGCGGGAGAAGAGAAGCGGAAGACGAAGGAACCTCTCCGAGAAGCACGAGGCTGGGATGGCGGTATCCTCGGTCCTTGTGGCAGCTCCAACAACGTGGACACATGGAAAACCATCGGCAGTTGGAAGAAATCATCGTGGAACTGGAGAGGTTCTCGACGGAAGAAGACGAAGAAGACGAAGATGGCGAAGAACACGTCATGGTAGGAACGAGGACGACCACGAGAGAAGGAGAAAACACAGATCTCCTGCTGGGTCTCGTGGTCGGTGTCATGCTGGGCTTTGTTGCGGGACTCTGCCTCGTCGAACGAGGACTCTCGCAAAGAATGAAGCTCGGCATCCTCCTGGGACTCACGCTCAACCTCTCCTTCGCCATGCTGAGGCTGTCCGCTTCCAAAACCAGGTACTGAATCCAAAATCGCCAATAAAAGGACGTGCAGGTGGTGCGTCCCTCTCTCTTCACTGCTTCTGAAACACGTAGATGGGTCGAGCGAAGGACTTCTTGCCTTGGCCTTGGTCTCGGATCTCACGGACCAAACGAAACGACAGGACTTGCGTGAGGTGCGCCACGAAATCTTTGGGTCGGAACGTCAATTGATCCAAAGGCACGAGCTTGGTGCTGTCCACTTGACCTTTTCGGAACGCCTGTCGATACGAGAGCCATGGTTGCGGTTCGAGGATCAACATGCCACCGGAAGGCAGCCAGCTTTCGAACTTCCGGAACGTGCGTTTGACCCCTTCGTCTCCTTTCTTCAATTGGATCCACTTGATCACGCTCAAGCACAGGATGGTGTCCACGCCATCGCTGAGTTCCAAATCGTCGATGTCTTGCGCCGAGAAGGACACTTCTTGGAGTGGCTTGACGTCGGTCTCGTCGGTTTCGAGCCTGGCTTTCTTGCAGCTCTTCCTCGCTTCCCACAGGTTTTTCCTCGCTTTTTGGATGAGCTTCCCGTCGACGTCGATTCCCATCACCCATCTCGCATTGCATTTCTCCGCCACACGCAGGGTGACTTTTCCAACGTTGCATCCCACGTCCAGCACTCGTTTCCCAACCAGCCACGCTTCTTGCAGCACGTCCACACGTGGATCGGTTTCCGCTTCGCCGAACCGGAAGCCGTAGTATCCGGAGTAGTTCCCTCGATCCACTCGCTTCGTGCCTCTCTTCCTCTTCGCCGCCTCGTCCACTGCGCCGTCTCCAGGTGCGCTCGACGTCGTCGCCATCGTCCGAAGCACGAACCTCGTCTCGTCCTTCGCTTCACTCGACTCGAACGAGTTCACAAACGGTCCCAGAGAGAGGTGGAGTCGAACGCACGAGCGTCTGGTGGCGAGATGGAGGCACGTGCGACGGATCGGATGCACATGGCGCGTGCGCTGGCGCTGGCGAAGCGAGGGAAGGGAAAGACCGCGCCCAATCCAGCCGTGGGATGCGTGGTGGTGCGAGAGGGAACGGTCGTGGGCGAAGGATACCATCCCCAAGCGGGAAAACCACACGCCGAAGTGTACGCACTGCGTGCAGCCGGTCGAAAAGCCAAAGGTGCGACCGCATACGTCAGCCTGGAGCCATGCGCACACTTTGGAAGGACGCCGCCTTGCGCGTACGCGCTCCGAGACGCGCAAGTGTCGCGCGTGGTGGTGGGATACGTGGATCCCAATCCCTTGGTGGAAGGGAAAGGAGTGAACATCTTGAAACAAGCAGGCGTGCACGTGGACCTCATCGATCCAGACGTGATGCAAGAATGTTGGGAAATCAACGAAGATTTCTTCCAACGCATTGCGGGTGAATCGAAGGATTGAACAAACCCAAGACAGAGGAACTTGGCCAGATTCCGTTCCTGTTGCTTGTTCAGAGCCATCCTGCGTTGGTATCGATCGCCGGCCTGGCTTGCAAGGAAGCAAACAGCGTTCGTGTACGACGCATGGCAGATCTGGGGGAGGACCGTCTGCGCTGGACCGTTGGATGGGGATTCTACCGCATTCTCCTTTGCATAGCAGAGGAGATGCTTTGGGAACCACGCACCGTTGTTGTTGTTTTCCTTCGATGAATCGGGATGGATTCGCACCATGGATGGTCGAATCCACGTCCTTGCAACGGTTCCTTGGTTCGCAGGCACGTGCATGGACGTGGAACCGCCGTCCATCCACACGTCCACCATCGCTGCAGCGGTGCGGGAGACCTCGCTGCATGGTGCCACTTCCGTTGTGAACCCGTTGTGAATGCACCCCCCTGGGCCCCCTTCGGTTTCGTTCGTGCGTTTCTTCGGTTTCGAAAGGAGACGAGCTCGGGTTCGAAAGGGAACGCGTCCGGGTTCGAAAGGGCGAATCGAACCGGACCGAACCGACGCAGGCGTTCGCACGTGCGATGGCGTCGCAACCGACGACGGATGTGCACGTCACCGGCGACGAGAACGTGCGATTCGTGTTCGGAGAGAAGCAGAAGGAAGGGACGAGGCTGCTGGAGCTGGAAGAAGAGCAGCTGGACGAACTGATGCGGGATGGGTGCGTGATGGCGATTCCCCTGGAGCGCGGGAACCTGGCGAAGAGCAAAGCTGACCTTTTGACGCCGTCGACGACACGCGACGCAGGCTCGTGATCAAAGAAGACGGGAAAGGAGAAGCGGTCCTGTGCACCGGATCCAAGACGTACGCGCTGAAACACGCAGGCACGTCCAACCTGCTGTACGTGGTGGATCCGACACGTGTGGTGGAACACGTCGTCGAACCGAACGCGACGGACGACGATGCACCGCATCGAGACTACGTCGTCGTAGGAACGATGGACCACCACCTGGAACCCGTGGAGATCGATCCAGACCTGAAGCTGCTGGAGAAAGACCTCCTCGACACCACGTACGAAGGGGAAGAAGTTCAGGACGAAGGATGCCAGACCACAGGTAGAACCCTGGAAGAGCTCGAAAACATCATGCCGTTCAGTCGAGCCCAAATCTTGAAAGCACTTCAAAACATGGATGCCGTACCCATACATGGAAGATTTAGGAAATTGGAACACAAATACATCACATACGTGTTGGACATGATGTTCTCCTCCCTGGTCGCGTTGGGCGTCGACTTCCGTAACATCCCCAAAGAAACCATTGTCCCTGCCTTGGTAGCGGACGGGATCCTGGCCCAGGTGGTAGAGCACTGCTTGGAGAAGGTCTGCCGAGAAAAGAACCAAGGGATCTGGGAAGTCGATGAGGCACTTGTGTGTGCCCATTACGGAGAGCAGGTCCTGCAGGAAAATAACACGTTGCCGTTGGACGATTTTATGGAACGTTGGAAGTCCATTGTGCCGCAGGACATTGTTCCAGAGAAGGAGATGATTAGGGGGATCGGGTTAATAAATGAGAAACGAACAGGTTCCGAAATAAAGTACTACCCTGAGAGACGATTGAGCAGGGATCCGGACCAACGTTTCATGGAGCTTTTCAGAGAGCGGGAGTGCTGGCACCTAGAGGACCTCATGCCTTACATCGACAGACTGGATTTGCCTGGAATAAAGACAGATGCCCTCATTGTCAAGTACACGCGAAGGGTTTTCGGAGTGGACCCAACAGAGAAGGCATACTACAAACTGAAGACGACAGCAATACCCAGCTACCATTTGTAAGGAAATGCATCGGACATTTTTATTCTCCGATCCAGTTGCACAACACGCGGGTTGTGTGCAGAAACATCTCATGCCTGTTACCACTTGAACTCACTCAACTCAGGTGCGAGTGCAATGGCGTGGGTGCACATGTTTCCGAGACAAAATACGGCCTCCTTTTCATGTCCCCCCCTTAAGTCCTATCCTTGTTCACACCGTGACTCGTCATAACTTGGACTCAACGTCTCCTTTGCTCTCTGACTTGTAATTGAGGGGCGGTTGCACCATCTTGCCGTAGTTGTAAAACCCGAAACCAACAGTGGACATCGTGTACCCAACAAGCTGCGTGAACGTTACCACGTCTCCAAACAGCAAGACTCCAAACAGGACGGTCGCTGAGTTTTTAACTGTTCCCACTACCTTGAGCGTGAGGGAGGAGGTAACCTTAATCACTCCGAATGCCAGAGCATTTGTCAAGAACCCCATCATAGCGCAAGCAAGGTAATAATGGGGGTGTGCTTTCACGAGCTCGATTGTCCCCTCTGCCACCATTTGCGGGTATTCGAAAATGAGCGACCCTAGCAAGAGCCAGAAGGCGCACGCTGGGGCCAAGTACATCAGTCCTTCGATTGGGTGCATTTTGAACCCAGCCATGAGCTTTTGGGTGAGCACCAGGCGCAGTGCTTCGGCAGTCTCCGAGCACATCATGTAGAAGATTCCCGTCAAGGAGAAGTTGGCTTCTCCTGCCGATGAGATGGCGGTTCCTACTGCAATGCCTAGGGTGCTTAGGATCATGATCTGCGTGGGTGCTTCCATTTTGAACGCGAATAGAAAGCACATGGTGATGACTGGTGTGAATGCCTTGAGCATCTGAATGAAGGAAACGGTGAGGTAGAGGTACACCTTGTTCCCAGTGAAGAGCGTGCATGCCATGAGGAACCCCACCGGCATGTACTTGTTGAGTACGTTGTTCCAGCTGAAGTAGTTGTTTTCTGTGTGCACCCATCTGAGCACACGTACGACGACGAAGGATGCCACGGTGCTGAAGCACATCCCAAAGGAGGCCAGCGCAAACGGGAAGTGGAACCCGTCGTTGGAGAGCAGGAATTTGTTCAGCAGCACGATCCCGCTGGACACCAGCATCCAGGACATGCACACCGCCACGGCCACCACGGCGTGTTGCACATCCGTCGTCATGGCGCGTTCCTGTTTCATCGGTGCGCCGTTTCTCCCTCGCTCGTCGGATCGATTCCCACCGTTCGAAACCCATCCCATGGATCGGTTCTCTTCTTCCCTTTCCAAACCGGTTCGGTCCCTTTCAAACCCGGTCCGGTCCCTTTCAAACCCGGTTCGTGAACCCGGTTCCATCGGGATAACGCCCGTCCCTCCCCCATGGAAAGAGGACGCGGGCTTCCGCCCCTGGAGCAGCGGAGAGGAAGTCGACCCAGGCCTCGTGGAAGAGGCGGTGCAACTGGAACGCAGCGCAACGGAAGGCGGTGGGTGTGGCGTACACGGACGACCTGCCAAGGGAAACGAAGAGAAGGGTACCCCAGCCGTGCGGGAAGTGGAGTTGCCACCACCCGCTAACTTGCCGCATCCTTCGACAATGCACGGGGTCGAATTGGAGATGCGTTCCAATGGGAATGCATGACCTTTTCGACGTTTGGTCGATCGAAGTGTACGTGCTCCGTTCGCAACACATGCGTCGAACCCAGGACGTACTGTCTCTCTCGACGTGGCAGACCCTACCATCGCGTCTCGTTTCCAAGCAAAGAGGCCGATGTCTGAGATAAATGCATGCATGCCAATTCACACTAATCGAATTCCTTCGCCCCCCTGCACGAGCGTGGACGGAAGGAGAGATTCTCGCCCGAACGTGATGACGGTGCAGGTTTCCGCCTCCACGCACGCCTTCGCATCCTCCACATGCCTTCCTCGCCTCTCCACCTCGTCGTCTTCCCCATGGCCCAGCTTCCACCCCGGATTGGAGAAGAAACTCCCATCTCGGGTTGGGCCTGGTGTCTTCGAAGCCAGCAGCCACGTGGGGTCGATCCACACCCTCGAACCGACGCACGTGACCCCCCCAAGAACGGTCCACGAACGGTCCTTTTCCAATGGAAGACCGCTCCGATACGGTCCATGTACGGTCCACGAAACCCGGGGGAACTAGGGCTGCCACCCGACCCATCCCGCCGAGGAATCTAGAGGAAAAATGGGGGGATCCTCGTCGAAGTGTGTCGCAAAGGCGTCCGTCTGTTTCGTGGGGTCACGTCTCGTGAGGAAGAATAAAGAAGGAAGCTTTCGACGCGTCGACGAAACAAGTCCAACGCGCACGTGCAACAGCAACAACCGGACCTCGATCGCACGCGAAAGGTGCTGCTGGCGTGCTCCGAAGGAACGAAGAACGTGCCGCCAAGCGAAAGTGCGACCCAAACGCGTGGTTCCACCGGCGAAAGAAGCGAAGAAGGAAAGATCCCAAACAAAAGACGAGGCTGGATTCAAGGCACGAGGAAAATAGCACAAGTGGTTCGCAATTCGAACACCGTCCAGGTGAATCGTAGATTTCGCCGAAACCTCCGAACGGGAAAAGAAAGGCGAGAACAACAGCAGCTCGTCCAGACGCCTTGTGAAACACATGCTCTCCGAAGAGCTCATGCATAGACCACAGGGTGCAGAAAGCTCCAACCTAGACGATGCCAATCCTAACTGGTGCGTGCAAAACATAATCATCGTGGAAACAATCGAAGAAACGAACGAAGAGGAGAGCGATGGGATTTTTGCATTGAAACAGAAGAAACTGACTCCTTGCACCAACGAAACGATGGATCCAATTCTCAGGTTCGCGTTCGACGATGATTCCTTTGGACTGCAAGATGTCCCAAGGTCTACAACAGCACCCCCCAACATGGAGGGTGCAAGGCAACTGCAGATGCTGGTATGTGTATGCGAAGTGGAGCGACTCTCAAGACTGGAGCGCTCCCTCGATTGTGCGGTTCTCCGCATGGGTCTATGTGCGCCCGTGCCGTGACTGACCGATCAATCGCGCACGACATGCAGTTGGACGGCCATGCATCCTCTGCCACCATTTCTGCAATGATAAACGATATCCGATTGGACGAGCATTATACCTCGTTCTATGCGACGTATCAAGAGCGTAACAAACTTCCACCACCTGTGAGCACCACAACCATCTACGACGAGATACCAAGGTTTCAGATCCCCCTTCATCAAGATCTTCCAACTGCAAATACTTGGACAGCGGCAGCTGCTGCTGCGGCCGCTGCAGCAGCGGTAGCAGCAGTCAATCAAGCCAATGCCAAGGGTACAGTTCAAAGCTCCGCTGCTTCTACCGCCCTGGAAGAGCCTCCCGTAGAAGACGTGGTGGAGGCTGCAGTTGCACGAGGCATTCTGATCTATGCAAGGGAGCAAGTGGGATGCAGAGCGTTGCAAAAAGCAGTGGATGAGCAAGGACCAGAGCTCGTTGCCCTCTTGATCGAAAAGCTGCAGGGCGACATGAAGAACCTAATGGTGGATCCTTTCGGCAACTACCTGGCTCAAAAAATCTTTGAGGTTGCCAATCGTATGGACCTGCTGGTTGTCGCAGACGAGGTGTCGAGTGGAGATGTGACTGGGGTTGTGTGCGATGCACATGGTACGAGAGCCATGCAAAAGTTACTGCAACGACTGGCAAAGGAAGGTGCAGCAAACAGCTTGGTGCCAGCACTTGCAAGAGGCGTGCCTCGCATAGTGCGTGATAGTCATGGCTCCCATGTTGCTCAGCTTTGCCTTCGTCTCCTTGGGGAGCACGACTGCGAGTTTATATACGAGTACGTTCTTCAGAATCCTGTGGGCGTGGCATGCAGTCGTCATGGTTGCTGTGTGGTGCAGAGGTGTCTTGATGCAGCTCCTCCAACGAAGTTGACCAAACTGCTCGAGGCCATTGTTGAGCATGCGTTGGAACTGTGCAATGACCCGTACGGGAACTACGTTCTACAGCATGCGCTGAGGAGAGGAGGTTCCGACACAGTGGCCGGTGTGAGTGAAAGCCTGAGCGGACAGGTCGCAAACTTTGCAAGAGGAAAATTCAGCTCCAACGTGCTAGAAAGGCTTCTTCAGATTGATAGCAACGCGTCAAAGGGAATAATTTTGGAATTGGCTGACTCCGGTGACATGCTTTCCCTTCTACTTGACCCCTTTGCAAACTATGTGGTGCAGAGCGCTCTGGCATCGAGCAGGGGGAAAATTCACCACAGACTCGCGACCGTGGTGGGTCCGCATCTCCGCAAACTGGGATCGGCACATGCTGTTCGGATAGCTGGGAAATCTCCGGATTTGGCACAGTACCTACCTGAGGCAGCGGCTCAAGCCAGCAATGGTAAACGCACGCCACGCAAACACAGTCACAGAAGTTCCTAAGACGACGCTCAGCATGCTTCTGCCTCATTCTTCATACTCTCAAATTTTTGACGCAGAGGATTTTGGCGTCAAATTCCTGTACATAGGTATGGTCATCAATTGATGAAGTGCATGTACATACGAACAAACGCTGTTGCTCCATCCCCACCTGCCACTTAACAATTCCACGATGGATGGCATGTTTTGCGTACGCTGAAAAGGCGTTTTAGGCTGCATGCTCATCTTTTCTGCTAGATCCAGCTCCTAGCATTTGTTTGGCATCTTGATGGGCGTTGTGGTTGTTTCCTGCGTTTGCTTGCTCGGCATTGCCGTGTGTTCACACGAGCCCCTTGTAGATCATGTCCGCCAACCTTGGATGTTTCACGTACTGATTCAGTTCATCAAGAGCCACCCACGCCACTTTTCCTCGGTCGGCCCACGTGTTTTTCACTGCCGGCCCACGATCGATCAATTGTGCTTTATGCAGGAAGACCCTTACTTCGTCCTCTTCTTTTCCTCCGGTACGGCTTCGATCCATCGTTGCTTCGTCCATCCCTTTCCACAGGAGTTCCGTTTCGTTTCGTTTGAGCGGGACATGTGCGAAAGGTCCGTTTCCAACAAAGTAGGTTTCAGCTGCATCTCCCAGTGCTTCTTGGAGCGCCCTTTCTGCAGTGGCACGTATGGTTTCTCCCGTTTGATGTGTGGCAAAGGGCAGCTTCCATTCGTCTTTACCTTTTTCCTGCAGCAGAAGCACGAGCCTTGCTTCGGGTCTTCTTTCTACGTCGTCTTGCTCGGCTTCCGAGGCCAATTTCCATGCTTTTCGACTGGCTTCTTTCCAGGTTTCGAGGTCTTGTTCTACGTCTCTTTTCTTCCCGGATTGGACCAGTTTGTCAGGATAGATTTTTTTCACGTGTTCGTTGTTGGACGTATCTTCTTCCTCCATCGGCGCCACCCTTGGCAACCGTTCGAGCACGCATGCAGCCCACGTGGTGAACGTCTCGTTTCCCCATCCTCTTCTTCGTGTGTCTCGGACGAAGCGTCGGCCGAGTTCTCGCATGGTTTTCGATCCGCGGTGTCTCCTACGGACCTCCTCCGTTCGCTGCACCTCTCCAACCTTCCTTCACGCGTGTTTTCTTCCTCGAATCGATCTCCTCCACACCTCTGCGACGTGCAAATGGCGCGTGCACGTCTTCGTCGTGTTGTGGCGAAGGAAGGAGACCTCCCACCCACCCAGAGAGTTTCTTCTCTGCAGAGGGGAAAGCAGGCAGGGACCGTGCATGGATCGCATGGATCGACGGTCTTTCGGTCCATAAGGGTGGCGGCGGATCCCCTCCCAACGACTCACACACACACACACAGAGAGAGAGAGAGGGAGAGAGAGAGAGAGAGAGAGAGAGACCCACAGGGATCGACTGGTCCAGTGAGAAGCAGTGGGTGTGTGTGTGTGTGAGAGAGAGAGAGAGAGAGAGAGGGAAGAGAGCGTGGCGGCGTGGAATTGGTGCCACGATGCCGACGTACGTGTGCGAGGAAGACGCGAGAAGGACGCGACGAAGGAGAGGAAGGCGTGGGAGACGTGGAGGAAGAAAGAGCTGACGCGATGCGACGCACCAACAGGTACAATTTCAAGAAGATCACCGTGGTCCCGACGGGGAAGGAATTCGTGGACATCGTGCTGTCCAGGACCCAAAGACAAACACCGACCGTCATACACAAAGGGAATTCCATCACCAGAATCAGACAGTTCTACATGAGGAAGGTCAAGTACACCCAACAGACCTACCACGACAAGATGTCCGTCATACTCACCGACTTTCCCAAAATCGACGACATACACCCCTTCTACGAAGACCTCCTGAACGTGCTCTACGACAAAGATCATTACAAACTCGCACTGGGACAAATCAACACCGCCAGAAACCTTGTGGACAAAGTGGCCAAAGAATACGTGAAGCTGCTCAAGTACGGAGACTCCCTCTATCGCTGCAAACAACTCAAGAGGGCCGCACTCGGACGCATGTGCACCATCGTCAAAAAATTGGGACCCAGCTTCGCATACCTCGAACAAGTCAGACAACACATGTCCAGGCTGCCGTCCATCGATCCAAACACAAGAACCATCATCGTGTGTGGATATCCAAACGTGGGAAAGAGCAGCTTCCTCAACAAAGTGTCCCGAGCCAACGTGGACGTGCAGCCCTACGCCTTCACCACCAAGTCGTTGTTCGTCGGCCACACAGACTATCGATACCTTAGATGGCAGATCATCGACACCCCGGGGATCTTGGACCGACCCTTGGAAGAGCGAAACACCATTGAAATGCAAAGCATCACCGCGCTAGCCCATCTCTACGCAGTGGCACTATACATCGTGGACGTGTCAGAGGAATGCGGATACACCATTGCCCAGCAGGCCACCCTCTTTCACAGCTTGAAGCCCTTGTTTGTCAACAAGCCGCTCGTGGTGGCGTGCAACAAGACGGACGTCCGGAGGCTGGAAGACCTCTCGGAGGAGGACAGGAAGACCATTGACGACATGGTTGCCGCAGCCGCAGCCACCGAAGCAGCCGGCGCAGAGCCCACCCAAGATATGAAAGACGGTTGCTTTGTCACGATGAGCACGCTCACGGACGACCGGGTGATGGACGTCAAACAACTTGCATGCGAAAAGCTTCTTACCAGACGCGTGGCCCAGAAGCTCAACACGCGCAAAGCCAATCATATGGAAAACCGAGCCTACGTGGCGGTGCCGCGGAACCGTGATGCCGTGGAGCGCGTTCCCATGGAACATCCAGCACGGTCGGGCATTGGCAAGCAGACGAAGGTCACCTACCCGCAAAAAGGAGCAAGGAGCATCAATGGCGCATTTGATGAGCCACTGCACGTATCGCACGACTTGGAAGTGCCGGAGTGGAAGGGGGACATCATACCAGAGATCATGGATGGCAAGAACATCGCCGACTTTGTCGATCCGGAAATCGACGCCAGGCTGGCACAGCTGGAAGAGGAAGAGGAAGAAGCCTCCAGAAGGCTCGAGGAGATGGGCGACATGGAAGAGGAGGACCCCATGACAGCCGAGCAGCTCGAAACGCTGAACAAGATCAAGATCCGGAAGGCAAAGGCGATTGCAGAGCATTGTGCGAACAAGTCCACGGGCAGAAACAGATCGGACATACCTCGTACGGCCCCTGTGGCTAGACGTGCATCTCGTCCGGGCAGAGACGAAGAGGAG
This sequence comes from Picocystis salinarum, assembly GCA_038048775.1. Taxonomy (NCBI): domain Eukaryota; kingdom Viridiplantae; phylum Chlorophyta; class Picocystophyceae; order Picocystales; family Picocystaceae; genus Picocystis; species Picocystis salinarum. The sequence goes on along the minus strand of JBBULP010000508.1, from coordinate 9,526 downwards.
GAGGACCGGGGCCGGAAGCGCAAGCGTAGCTTGTCTCGGGCTGGGGTAGAGAGCGTGGAGGGCCAGGAGATCGCTGTCAAGAGGCAGCACTCGTCTCGTTCTCGATCGCGTTCGCGTGGGGCCTCTGTGAATTACGAGGTACAGCCAGGGGAAGGGTTCAAGGATAAGGTGCAGAAGATGAAGGCCCAGATCTTCGCCGACAAAGCCCAGCGAAAGAGGAACAAGCAGGCAAGAAAGGGAGAGGGAGACAGGCACATACCGGATCTCAAGCCAAAGCATTTGTTCTCTGGGAAGAGAGGGATCGGGAAGACAGATCGCAGATGATCCACATGGATTCAATTGTTGTGTTGTAAAATAAAGAGAGCCAATCACCTGGGGGTTGCATGAGCGTGTGATTTGGTCGAGAGAAGGGCATTGACCCATCTGGACACCCCTTCTTGGAGCTATGAATGATGCACATGACATTGAAATTCATCCTTTTTTCGTTCCATGACGGTTCTACTACATCCTGTACACGGTCGATGGGACTACCTCGCATTTGCCTCGGTTCATCCTTCCATTCTCCTCTGGTGTCCCATGACCACGCGTCCTCTACCTGAGTCCTGGTGCAAGGGTTCATGGACCACTGTTCACTTGGATTGAACACGTGTGCGACGTTTACGTGCGGAAGGGATGTCCATGGTCTTCCCACCCGTGTTCCCCTTGGTTGTGCTGTACCCCACAGGCTGCGTCATCTCTCACGTGTTCTGCTGGCCTGGGATCTTTCCTTCACAGATTCCATAAGGGGATTCCTTCCGATCTGTCCCGATCTGCTTTCCTTTTTCATTGGAAGGACGATGCGGGTCGAAACCGAAGTCCATTCGGGTCTGACGTGTGGTGTCGGAAGATCGGGGGAGAGGAACCTGAACGAGACCGGATATCCTCAGAATGGAAGATAGGTGGAAGGAGGATCTCAGCTTCCATGGTTTCGTTCCGACGTTTGGGGGAGACGTCTCCCATCGTTTCGTCAGAATTCAAGCGACGCTTGCAACGCACACGAGGCATCACCAGCGCAACAGACAGCCAAACAGGACCCATCCGTCCACAACCACGCAGAAACCGACAGAAAAGAACGAAGGTTTGGAAGAACAACGAACGAAGCCATGAAAGCCGTTTCTATGCAACCGCAGATCCGAGCGGTGTCCTTGCGGCCGGCAAATGCATCGACCCGTGGGAAGAACTGTCCGGCACTTCAAGCAGTGGCCACGGACTTCTCCGTGCCTAAAAAGTTGGATACCAAGGGAAACACGAGCGTGCAGCTCTGCGAGCTCAAGCACAGGTACTGCGTCAAATACAACATCGATGAAGAAGTCGTGGTGAAGAATCCCGCCCATCCACATGGACCAGAGTTCATCGCCAAACGTGCAGCGGCCAAAGGAGAGAGGTTCATCAGCCGGGATGCACTTGTGGATGGAAAGCAGAGAGTGGCTTGTGCAAATGCCCTGGGTGTGGACGTGTGCCTCATGATGGAAATGCACGACAAGCGGTTTGACATCCACATGGAAATTTCAGGTGTGGATATTGGACAGCCCCTGATGGACATCGCACATGAAGACATCCCCTTCGTGAATGCTTAGGTTCAATTCCAGGCAGATAAGCCAATTTCCTTCAAGTACAAAGTGTAAAATGTCATTTGTAGAAGCTGCACTGGTAGCTCCAACCGCGTCCTACAGTCTCCCTTCCTGGCATGGGTAGGTTCTCTCGCCGGTCGCGTGCTCGGGCACGCCTTTCCTGCCCCAATCCTTCGTCTTCGTCCATTGTTTGGAATCGGTTTCTCTTGCCAGCATTGTCCTTCGTTCGAACCTTCGCGATGGCCAGGTACCAGCAGATACCATCTCCTCGCTTCGAGATGCTGACGTGTCATGATTTCGGTGCTGGCCCTGTCCAGCTGGGGTGGGTCCTGGCTTCCAAAGGGGGGCATTGAAGGAAGGCATCCTCCAACGCATCTGCAGGCGAATGCCCCCCTTCTGTGCCCCCATCCGTCCTCGTAGACGAAGGGGGTCTATATCCCCGCCTCCGCCGTCCCACCCCGACCACACGTGTCGTGCAAACACCGGGGCCAGGCTGTCTCCACCGACCCTTTCGGACCGAGGATCGAAACCCCCTTTTCGGCTGCGTCCGTCGGTCCATGAACCGATGCGACCAACACGTGTGTTTTGCAAGCAAAAGCGCGTTTTGACCATCGCACGCGCATCGTCCGTCCTTTCCCATCCCCTGCAGTCGGACAGAAGCCAGCCTGCCTGGCCACCAGCACGAAAGTCGATCGATCTTGGGCGAGGATTGGAAAGAAGCAGCTCTGGTCGAGACCAGTGTCGGAACCGTCGGAACGATGCCGAACCAACCAAAGACGTACATGGGAGGAGGAAAAAGCATTCGTGCGGACGAAACAACGCTTGAGACACGTTGGAACGTCTCGCAAGGGAACGCCATGGACGTGGAAGAAAAATCCGCGGCCGAGGACTACGGAACCAGAAGGAAAAGAATACAGAGGGAGAAACGACAAGAGCTGTTCCCATACCGCCATGTCCAAGTTGGGAGCTTCGATCCAGCCAGTCACTTTTATCCTAGGGTGCTGAACGCGCAGATCCATCCTATTGTCAGGTATTTCCGAAGTCTCAGCCTGGAACAAATCGTCCATCGACATTGTCACCTTCACCCAGGCATCGATTCGGCCTACTTGCTGCAGCTCATGAGCACGCCCACCAAATACTTTCGGTGGGGGGGATGTGATCTCATGCATGTCACCAACGCAAGTGGAAATAAGCACACCGTTGTCATCGAGACCAACTCTTGTCCCAGCGGGCAGAAAAGCGCTCCGCTTCTGAACGAGGATGAGGAAGATGCAGGGTACAGAGCAGCATTGGAACGAAGCTTTGTGGAAAGTGTGCGGAACCTGGATCCTAACCTGGTGCCAGGAGGCAAGCTTGCAGTGATTTACGATAAGAACCTGATGGAAGCGTCTGGATACGCCGCTGCACTTGCGGACCTCATGCAAGAGGAAGTCATCTTGGCGCCCTTCTTGGAGCTGAAGGAAACAGACGCATGCCCACAGGCTCGATTTCTTGATGGGATCCTGCAGGTCAGAGCCCCACAAGAAAAAGGGTGGATACCCATCCGAGCTGCGTTCCGGTATGTCACCCAAAAACCGTGGAATCGGATACCTCTGGAGACCAAGACGCTCGTCTTCAACCCCCTGGTGTGCTGCCTTGCAGGTGGCCGCAACAAAGCTGTTGCTGCAAAAGCATACGATAATTTCAATGTCGAGTTGAAGGCCAGTGGACTGGAAGTACGCACCCCTCTGACCATTCGAGATGTTACGTTTGAGGATATACCTTCTTGGGTCCAGAGATTGGGGGGATTTGCATGCATCAAGATACCCTACAGCAACGCTGGACAGGGCGTCTACACAATCATGTCAAAGTCCGAATTGAACGCCTTTGTGAAAGAGCAACAGGACTGCCCATATGAGAAATTCGTCGTTCAGAGCCTCATCGGCAATGCCGATTGGAGCTCCAGTCTCGAAACCGGCGAAAAGTTGTATCATGTTGGTACCATGCCCGACAAGAAAGGGAAAACCTTCGTAGCCGACCTACGCGTAATGGTGTGTTCAGGAGAAGGCGGGTTCCGCGTTTGCAGTATGTATGCTCGGCGCGCAAGGGAAGCGCTCAGGCCGCTCATATCCGATGACATTGATTCATGGGATATGCTTGGAACAAATCTGTCCGTGAAAATTGATGACCACAGCTTCACGACCGAGCCAGAACGATTGCTCTTGATGGACAGGCGTGACTTCAATTTCCTCGGTATGGGAATCGACGACATCATCGATGCATTTGTGCAGACCGCCTTGGCGGTTGTTGCCATTGACAGGATGTGCATTTACCTTATGGCCGACCAGAAAGACGGTGTGGGTGTGCCCACATTCGATCATGATAAATTTCGAAGTGTCAACGACGACAATGGACTTCTCTTCGAAATGTCCAGTGCTTAAGCAGTCTCCAATGCACGGCTACGGCGCCCCTTTCATTTATGTATGTGCCAGGACAAGTTCATCCATTCTTACCTGCACAGGATCCTGCCCAAAGAAACGCAAGTACATCCACGAATATTCCTAATTCCCCCTGCATGCTCTGCATTGGACCCAGCCATCTGTACAACATGGACAGGGTCGCGTGTCCATGGCCGCAGCATCTGCAGCAGTTTTCCCTTCTTTTCTTGCCACACACACCCCTACCTTCCATCCCGGCAGCCACTTTCCCCTTTCCTTGAGTTCGTCTATGTCCATCCAAAACCTGGTGGGTTTGTGGTTTGCCGCCATGAGCTCCACGACGTTTCTCTTGTCAACTTTCCGTTTGGTGACCACCACGAAGAAATCGTATCCGTGCGTCGGTTCCGTCGCCGTCCAGCAGGTGCCCACCACCTTGGAGGCATTGACGGTGTTTTTGTGCATGTATCCACCCGATCCAACCCTTCCTGCACCTTTGCATTGCTTGCATCGGACACGATTCGTGCCTTGACACACACCACACGTGTGACTTCCACGTCGACCTTCCACCGTCGCCACGCCTTCTTGCGGATGCGAAGCTTCCGCTAGGACCTTTCCACCGCTTGTCCACGTCCACGCCTTCCTTCGTCTCGGCCGCAGCACGCATCGCCATGCGCTTGTGGTTGTGCTCATGGTCCCGAGGATGCCGCTCGCCATCGCTTTGGAACCACGTGCGCCACTCGACTTCCACCACACGATGACGTGGCAGAGAACACCCCTCCACCGACAGGGACAGGAAGGGAGGTGCCGTACTTTTTCCCGCCAACTTCCGCCCCAACCCGAGGAGATCCGTACCGAACGGGGGAGGGACGGGTGTCCAAACAGATACGAGTGTCCACGTGGTAGACCGTGGTGTAGGGAGAAGCGAAGTGGAGCAAGAAAGGGATAGAAAACACACGGTTGGTCATGGAGGAAGCATGATGTCCAACAAACAGGCTCACCAGGACTTGGACACGTCCTGCAACCGCTCAAGTGCGTCTGGTTCCTATCCACCGCAAAGCAACACGAACCACACCACGATGGCAAGGAGTTCCATCCGTACTCCGGACAGGCCATGATTAGCCCATGCACATGGTAAGGTTGCAATGACATACCCGCAAGGACGATGGCGCAATGCTGGGAACAGATGGCATTGCTTCCTGCAATCCCCGGCCGTGCTGGAACAGCGGGCAGACGTTTCAGCAGTAGGGACCTCGACAAAGAAGGACAGCTCGAAACTGCAGACATACACCGAACTCGCGTATTATTATAGTTACTTGGCCTCGTAGTAGGACAAAAAATCAAGCAAAAGTGTAAAGACATGCAACTTGCAACCATCTGCAGGATCCAACATCAAAAGCATACCCTCATGTCCATGATCCCCAGAAGGCTCCAGGAATATCCAACAACCAAGCCTCCAACGTCAAACCCCCAAGCAAGAAAAAATGGGGCAGGCATTCCTTCCACGACATCTTGCTTAGATACTTTGTGATGAATACGCTCAGGGCAAGACCAGTCACTAATGTCAGGGTCTGGAGCACAGCAAGCGTGTCAGAATCTTGTAAAGAGAATCCTGGCAGTCGCTCTGCAACCTCTGGAGATAATCCAATAGTCCGGCCAGCAACTTGTAACACCCTAAACGCCTCAGATAAACCCAATTCAGTGTAGAAGGCAAGAGTGATTGCCCACACCAACGGAAGATATCCATAAGCCAATTCAACGAAGGTTGCCGGTTTCCTCAACGATGAAGCTCTGGACACAGGGTCGTCACCGCCACGCTTTGTGCGAAGCCCTGAAACAAATATCGAGTCCACCGCATACACCAGCAATCCCGGAGCAGCCAGAACAAAGGAAGAAACAAGCATGTGCAACCCAAGCGATGACAATATTCCTTCCTCAGAGGGTAAATCCTGCAATCCGAACTGCTCCAGCAATGCTGGCAGCCTGTGCAGATAAGATGCCCCCAGCAGAAGGAACATTAACGAAACTTCTGAGGCAGTTGCGTTATGCTTTTCCAAAAGATCTGCAAAAGGCACTCGCAGATTGAATTCCACTGATCGGTAGGGGCAAGCTTTCAGGCACTCCATGCAGAGTACACAGTCCTTGTTGTCCTTGAGCTGGGCCGGATGGGATCCCAAAGGACAGCCATTGGTCTCCAAGCCTTCTGGTGGCTCAGCAGGGCCTCCTTTGTAGCAGTGGTAAGTATCGCATTCAGCTGTGCAGACACCCTGCTTGGCTCGCAGCTCAGTTACACTCAGCTTGGCAAACATGGCATTCATGCCACCAATAGGGCAGAGGTAACGGCACCACAAACGTTTCTCAAAAAAGTAGGAGCAGATCATTGCCCCAGCAGTAATGAGCACAAGAAGCCAACCAGAAAGATAAGCAGTATTAGGCAAGTCCCAGCACTCTTCCCACACAAGAATGGCAGCAAACATCCAGAATAGAAACCACGGTCCCCATGCATCCATGTTCTTGGGCCATTTTCGCAAAACCGCGCCCTTGCTCAGCCGCCAGCGCTGCACCAACTCCCCATATATCATGAAAGGGCATACAGCGCACCATACCCTCCCTAATCCCAGATACACCAGAAATATGCCTGGCCACCACCAAGCCCAGAAAAAGTTGAGGGCAAAATTGGTGTCCCTCTCTTGGGGACCAAACCACAGGAGCAGTACAATGGCAGCAAAAGCGTACAGTGTGAAGTCGAAATTGATCCTCTCGGGCCAGATATCGCTCCTCAAGAACTTGCGCAAGATAGGCAGTTGGTCAAGAAGATTAAGCCTCACGTTCTGCTCAGGTTTTCGCGTGAACCAAAGGGTAGACCGCCCGATGGTAGAGCCTTCGGGACTAGCTTCTGTTTGAATGACGGCCCTTCGTAAGCTGTAGAAGAGCCCTGCAATGTTGTCTGGGTGGTCGAAGGCCTCCAAGTCCTTCATAACCTCCGGGGTGATGGTCGGTACCCTTTCCAATCCTCGGTGCTTAGTGTATTCTTGTAAATAAAAGTTGACCAGGTGGGAGATGTCCCTCCTTGCCAACCGCAGGGGCGGCACCTTGATCCTTGTCAAGGGAAAATTTGACAGCGCCGGCACTGTCTTCTCAGAAATGAAGAGGAGCCTAGCCTTGCACTCATCCGAATCCTTGTCACACATGGCAGAATCAAGAGTGCTGAAGAGCGTGTCCACGATGTCTGAATGAATATCTTGCACATTGTTCAGAATGATGCTCCCACGGCCCACCGACTTGAGCAGGCCAGGGTTGTTGGCGTCTCCAAAGAGTTCTGGGGCCCCTGGCTTGATGTTCTTACATTGGATCATCACCACTGGCTCGTCACTGTACGCGGAATTTTCGTGGATCAACTGCGCCAGCTTGTCTTTGAACAGTCCAGGCTCCCCGAACACCAGCACATGGTTCCTTTCCGGATCATTCGCTGCTGCCAGGAGCTGTTTTCTCAAGTTTAGAAAGTACCTGCTCTTTCCTGCAAACGTGTCTATGGAGATCGGCGGGAAAGACTCATTGGTGGGTTGGACGTAGTACCTCCTTAGCACCTTTTGTTTTTCCGATTCAGACCTTTGCTTTTCGTTCAACATGGCGAGTTGATCGGCAAGTTGCACGCTGAGCATCAGGGCCAGTTCTGGTTTTCGGGTGGCAAGTTCTTTGAGGTAGCTGCTTGGTATGGCCCACACTTCCGCATCGGTACACGCTTCCAGGCTGCAGGAGGAGGTGACTTCTCGCAGCACTTCGGTCAGCATGACAATGCTGGACGGCGGCACGTCTTCTTGCACCCCGAAGAACTTCGTCTCGAGCATTCCTTTTCGTACGACGTAGATTTCGTCGGGTCTTTCTCCTTCCCTGCAGAGCACGTCTCCCGATCGCAGTGTTTTGACGACGATTCCTTTGGCAAGTTCTTGGAGCACTTGTCCGCTGAGTTTCTTGAGGTTGGTGTTTTCGAACAGCCATTCTCGTATGGTTTCTCTGGACGGCGTGGTGGACGTGGGAACCGTTGGACGTCCGTCGTTTGCATCGTTCAGTGGACAGTCGGGTTGTTCTGCGGCCTTTTCCACTCCATCCCTTCTCCCATCTCTGCAGATCCACGTGCATCGACGTGCACGACGTTCCCATCCACGACGTTCTTCGTTGTGCTTGGTCTTGGGCACCACCGTACCCTTCCGTTTCCATCCTACGCTTCCTCGCGTGGAGGGCCGCACCACGCATCCCTTGTACGCCTTCCCATCCATGGGCCACGTGCACGTGCACGTGCGCATCCTTCCCTGCTCCGCGTGCGCACCACGTCGTCGTTGGACGGTGTGGTTGCGGCGTCTCGTTCGCACGTGTCGGAACACCGCTCGTCTCGTTTTCCTTTTCGTTCTCGTTTCGAACCCATTTTCCTTCCTTTCCAACCTTCCTTCTCTCCCTTTCCATCGGATGCAACAGAAGGGAAACCAGACCCACGTACGAAACATCCACCCACCGTACACCCTTGTGCCACTTTTTGGGCGGACGAGTCCTTGGTCCCCGTCTTCCACCACGTCGTGCTTTCCAACCGAACGGGGCATGAATCTTCCTCGTTTTCGACTCTCTTTCACGTGGTGGGCGTGCTCTGCCCCTTCCCCGCGTGTCTCTTGCCTCTTCGTGACACGTTGAGGGGTGTGACGTTTGGAAACCAGCCCGTTTTGGGGTGTTTGAGGGTCGAAATGGGAATTCGTGCCGTGCGGCGACGCGATGCATTTGGGTTGTGATGTTTTCTTGGAAGGTGGAACATGCTTCCACTCTTTCTCATGAGGTCTTGTATGTGACTGTTGGACGCGTGGTTGGGGAGATACGTGGCCAAACGCGTCTGTGAAGCTGGCAAAAGCGCCCTGTTTGAGGTGCGTCTCGTTTTTTTCCCGTAAAATCGCGCACAGGCCGTTTTAGACTACAACAATGGCATCCTTCAATAGCTTACAGTAAACTCTATCGAATGAGAGGTTATTTGTGTCGATCCAATACCTACATCAAAAGGTATGGAACATCAAAGTTCATCAAACTCAAGAGTAGAAAAGGGAACCCCAACGGACCCCAGCAGGGAAACGGACGGAATCGCAGCGTCACGGGCAGGGAACCGAGTTTCAGGGCAAGCACACTCGATCGAAAAGATGGAATGCATCACGGAGAACAATGTTCATCGAATTGTCTCTCCTTGATTCGATCGTCCGCGCCGGCTACAGGCACGCACGCACTCACCCCTCCACTGCCCGCCAAAAAAAGTGGCACAGGGGTGGTACCCCCAACGAACCCAAAAGACACCATCCCCTCGAGGGAGAGACACAGAGGGAGAGAGACGGGGAGGAACCACACCGGAAGCGACTGAAAAATGACCCCACCGAAGGCTGAAACTCGACCCCCCCTGGTTTCACACCCCATTTCGAAGATACACCCTGTTTCGAACCCAACCCAAGCGAAGAGGGAGGGAAACCCGATCGC